>CAJNDV010031164.1:75744-87550 GCA_905221635.1 Symbiodinium sp. CCMP2456 | reverse complement strand
GATCCTTTTGGGGGTCTGGGCAGGGCTTGTGTTTCGGAGCTCACTGTCGGACTTGCCAGGTGGGGTTTCTTTGTGCTTGGGTTGGGGTGGAACCTGCGTTTGAGTTTGGTCCACGGTTTAGCATTTTGAGGTGCGACTTGAGGGCATCACGGCTTTTGTGCAGTATGCCAGGGGGCCTCGCGTCTTTGCTGCTTGGGAACTACATCTAGTTTGGGTCCTGAGGAAACGATATTGCCAATTAAGGAAATGTACTTGCTGCCGATGCTGCGCCAGAACTCAATAGCAAAACGGACTTGCAACTTATGATCTTGGTAGATGTTTGGGTCAAGGTCCCTACATGCAAACACGGAATGTTACACACACACACAGACTTCGGTTTGGGTCTGGGGTTTAGGAAGTTTAGGACTAAATGCCTCCTTTCTGGTCTTCGCGATGTCGCCCCGCACTTCCTGCTCTGCTAACTCGAGGCCGCTCCGCAAAAACAGGAAATCCTTTGGCCGCATGGGTGGGACTCTGGTCTGGGGTGTAGGTGTTGGAGATAGAAATATGCGGACCTCTTGAAGAGTACCGGCGGTGCTTTGCGTCAAATTGAAACTCAACCTTCTGGCAGAAGTAGGCAGCAGTTCGCGAATTTGCTTTTAAAAATACATGCGTTATCATGCTACGACTGAAGGCCTCAGTAGGAATGAATTCCGCACGAAATCTAGTACGAATCAAGCAGGATGTCGTTCCCTTAAGCCCTATACGCTAGGTTGTGCGAGAGCACTTTTGAACGAGCAAAGGATAGCATCCTCAAGATTGCTACATCCAATACAGGGGCCTCAGAAATCACAACTGGATTAGAATAGGGCTTTGGGGAGGGGGGGGGTACTTTATGCACTTAGCTACAAAAGGAAAGCTAAGGCATAGATTTGGCTTGCAGTTTACATGTCGTTCCGCTTGTTTGCATAGTACGAGTATACGTATACAGGTACTAATACATATGAATAACCTATGGTATGCAGGAGCATGGAAAACTGCATGCCAACATATTTACACAGGTGCAGGCAACCCGTTTTTCGCGATCATATATGCACTGCAGCTTTCAATCGTACATGATGTACTGTCATGCACCTTCATATGTGTTCGCACCTAGCACGTGTCTGTTCCTCCGCCATGTATGTATATGTTTACGTGTGCGTGTATATTTACATGCATGTATATATTCATATATATATATACACATTGTACATATCTATACTGTGTACAACTTTGTACAAATTTCATATACATGTATATGTATATGTTCGAACATAGGTGTACACATGTATGTCTATATATATATATATATATGTCTGTGTGTGTATCTGCACATCATATCGATACTATAGGCTTAAGGTTGTCGTTCAGACCAGGGGATGGCTCAAAGCAAGTGTCCGTCCGCTGAAGCGTCTTCTCGCGGCTCGGCTGGATGTCCATGTTCCTCAGCTAGCACTTTCGTGTTCAGTTTTTTGACAAGGTTTATTGGCGTTTAGGGCTTTATTCTAAACCTTAACAAGTTCACTACGGTATTTCGAAAACATCCAAAGGTACATCTGTGTCGCCTCTTTTTTCAAGTCCTGAACCGGGGGAGGCATGCTGCTCCAACCCAAAAGCATAGGCTACACTCCACATATATATATATATATGCATATATATATATATACACATGTACATGTATATATACATATACGAACTATAACGAGGTATTCAGACCCCTATATATCGAGACATCCTGAGCTGTAGACAGAGACCTAGCTGGTCCCCCCAAACCCCTTGGCAAACGAGTGGCACAGGGGCAGTACGGACCACGGCAAGTACTGCAAACATCGCCAACTCCAAAGCCAAAGGAAAGCCTCAAGTAGGGAGCTTCAGGGTTGACTGAATCGGTATCTTGATTGAGCACTTCCGGATGAGGTTAAGGCTTCAGGGGCTGGGGTTTGGCTGCCTGCCGAAAATTAGGGTTTCGGGAGTCAGGTTTGGGATTTCGACTCGTGCGCTAGCACGAGGCAGGCAAGGATTCCAGGCGACAAGTCTGACTTCAGGCCACTCGCGGCATCAGCAGAGAGGACTCACTATATCAGGCGATTAGGAACGTGGAGTTGTAGCCTCCCCACGCTGACGCCCGGACTCTTCTGGACGAAGGTTCAAGTTCGATGGAGATCCTCCATGGTTTGTCACTATGCTGCCAAGTTCAGGTTGTCGGAGGTAATGCGTCTTCATGGTTCAGGCCTCCTTATATCATTACTTACCGGGTTGGCCAACACTAGTGTTCAGTAGCATTCTCCAAGTTTGCGTGGTTGGTTGTAGTTCTGCTCATTGTACCTGCAGCGAAGAGAGTGATGACCACGAGGACCATGGTGCTGATGGCGATGTTGATGCTCTGCATCCAAGAACAACCGCAAGCATGTCTGATCTCAACGCGATGTGATAGTTTCAGGTGCAAGCAGTGCCAGGCCGTCAACGCAGTCAATAGAGTTGCCAGCTGTGGCTTGCCGTCGGCATCTGGCATTCGTGTTGTCGTAATGAAAAGAAAGTCATCTTTCATTGACTGCATAGGAGCACTATCACATAATACAGCTTATGTTAGCAATGATCTTAGTGCAATATACAGACTGCCAGAATTGAAGGCAGCAATCTCACATGTCTGTATGGCTCGATGTGGTGAAGCACAGCTGCAGTGGTCCTTTCGGCTTGTAGTTCAGTTTAAGGAGCACACCTATGATCAGCATTGGGCCTACTGGTAGCTAGTAATATGAGCAGTCGTGGCAGCATTGATCGAATGGCTCGTGGTGAGCTGAGACAGACTTTTGCCAATACTGCCAGAAAAGTTAACACAGGAGTATGCCCAACACAGACGCTCCTGTTTGTAGGATGTTCTGCATCCTGATAAATTTGGTTGGCAGCTTCTGCAGCCGAGCTAGTGCATGTGCATGTGATCTTGAATACCTCTCGTGAATGGCTTGCGTCTTCCGAAGACTGTTCCACCCATATTATCGACGACAGTCGCCTCAGGCAACAGCGTTCGGAGCAACCAATGGTCAATCTGAGCCTGAGAATATCCCGTCACAGCAACCCACCATCCGCAAGCGAAATAAAATGCCGTTGGCACGTAATCGAATCTTTCCATCAAACTTCAACAGCAAATGCTTAGTAGATGAGAAATCCAGCCGAGTTTCTCATTGGCTTGAGGTACTCATCCTTTGAGAAGGCGCAGAAGAGTTTTGCCGTATCCTGGGCGCTTAAACCCCCCAAACTAAACCCGAAACCAAAGACACGGAAGCAAAACGGCGCTTGAACATCAACTAACATGTTTGCTTGCCGGCACCTGGCTTAGGAGGTCACCGCCTCAGATTTAGTTCGCTGGACTCCCCAATCACTTCGCCGGCGGGCGAGGCAATGCAATGCGGCCCGAGGAGCCACACAGCATCGAGCACGACGTTCTTCCCGCCAGGCAGCTGCAAACAGGATTTGGGTTTTAATGTGGAAGGCTCGGATCTAGTCTGCTCTCGTCTATACCCGTCCTAGTCCGGCCGTGCAAAACAGCTTATTTGACACCTATTCGACAATTTGAGCATAACTACTCCTGGGTGTGGGATGGCTTCCGATCATGAATCGGAGTGCGACGTGTTCCAGAAAACTGTGCAACCCCCTCCTGCCGCAATAACCATAAATTCTAAACATTACAGTAGAAGCCTACGATACCATCATGCCCCGGGACGCCCCATAACCTCAGGCAGTGTCTGTAGTTCTCAGAGACAGGCATCCGGAATTTACAGGTGCGAAGTCTCTCTCTCTCTCTCTCTCGCTCTCTCTCTCTCTCTCTCCCTCCCTCTCTCCCTCGCACACGAAAGCAGGTGTAGTACGCTAACAAGGATTTGTCGTGCTCTGGATAGTCTATACAGCTCGTTCGCTTCCGAAGTACCGAGAGCAGTAGCTAAACTCTTTGTTGCAGCTGGGGCTCCGTGATGAAACCCTAAAGCCCCAAACCTTATGGAACCCTAAGCCCTAAACCCTATAAGCCTTGAGCCCTAAACCCTTCTGTGGCAGCGCGTCCTGCATCCAAGGGAGGCGCATGGATTTCGAGCAACGAGTCCGTCAGTTCCTGGTTGCTTTCATCTGAGCTATGTGACGGGGGCATCCTTCTTCACAACAAACAATTTGACCATAACATTTTTGGATTCAACATGAATTAGCGTGTATACATGCATAATATGTATATATGTACCTCTGCCTTGCAGTAACTTCAACCAAGTCACTCAGCCCTTCGCCCTACAGCTCTATACAACCCCGTAAACAGCCCTTCTGGAAGCCCTGAATAAGCTACTAAACAAGATCCGAGCTTCATGGGCAGCACCTCCCTGCGCAGGCTCCAGCAACGCGGCCACCTGTACGAAGCTAGCGAAGCAGAACAAACTCAGGGCAAACATGCTCCATATCTATGTAAGATAGATGCCGACATGCATGCATACACACGACCATACATACATGCATACACACATGCGTACGTACATATATATTTACATCTCTGCTTACACCTACTGAGACTTACTGACATACATGCACACATACCTACATTACATGAACACATTATGGGTACATTGTGTGATCTTTGCTCTACAGCTCACATACGCAAAGACTGGATCGGTAGATAGATAGGTGGCTCGATGCGAAATTAGAGAAATAAGAAGATAGATAGATCGATTGATTGGCGGCTTGATTGACGAATGGTCGGAGCGAGTTGCAGACGAATAGATAAACTAACACATAGATAGATAGCTAGCTAGCTACCTAGCTAGCTAGCGAGGTGGGCAGGCCGGCAACAGATAGGTCGATAGCTTGATAGGTAAGACGTAGGAGAAGCTAAGCTGAGACCTCACCACACAGATATAAGGTATACAACATGAGATATAGGGCGTGAGATAAGAAACGCAAGAGCCATCATACAAGATATGGCCTAAGTTTCGAGACGTAAAGTAAAGAAAAGAACAGCTAAGATAAGATGAGGTGAGATGAGATCAGATAACATAGGACAGGATAAGGTAAGGTAAGAAACTATAAGAGCAGGTAGCCAAACGATACTTATCTAGAAGATCAGATATTGTAAGATAAGATAGACAAACACAAGGTGAAGTAAGATGCGATAAGGTAAGATAAGGTAAGATTAGAGAAGATACGGTCAGATAATACAAGATAAACAAGTGGTACAAGATAGGGACACAGTACGAAATGATATACGTCAAGAGATAATATAACGTCACATATCAGATCGGACATAAGCAGAGACAAATTTTGATTCGATTCGATCCAGTTTGGATGTAAGCCTGGATTTATAGGTGGATGGCTAGAAACATAGATGGACCAGCTAGAGTCAGCTACATAGTTTGATCCATGAGGTTGCTATGTAAGGAAACCGTCCCCATTGCAGGAAATCACGCTAGGGATTTTGCCAGTCCCTTCTCGCGTGATGAAGGTACCCAAATCGAAAACCCTGGGTTTAGGGCTTATATAAGGCAACAGAGAAGCAGCCACGTCTGGCAGTAAATGATGCAACGTAAACCCCAGTCTTGCGCAGATGCTGTCGATTCCAAGATGTCAGAGTGCATTTCGAAGTGGGAAAGTGGGCCAATCGCCATCCATCCGGCCTAATGTCAAAAGAACAGACTGTTCTTTCCAGAGTAGGCAGAAGGAACAGTACTGCCTGCATCTTGCAACCTCCCATTATGCATGTGGATACCTGGGTATCTATGAATCTAAGTGTTGTCTTTGATTTCACTTTGATGTACGCGCATTTACATGTCCTACGCCAACAACCCGAATCTCTAATCCTAGTAAACAATCGCTAAACAGCAAGCCATCATGACCTCCTCCATCTTCTTCTTTATGGCACCAGCCTCGGAACAGAATTGGTGGTGCAGGGGTTTAGGGCGAAGGGGTTTGGGGCGTGGAGTAGTCGAGGTGGTTGAGCCCAACAAAAGACGACAATGAGGATGACGCGGCAACAGCAAGTATGACGAGAACACCTGCAGCTACGTTCTGACTCGAAACCGGAATAATCGTGCTTCCCTTTCGCCGCGTTAGAAATGCAACTGTCGAAGCATCTTCTTCTCTTAGCCTCTTGACTTGAGTCCAGCGGCATTGAGGCCATAGTTGGCAGACGCGGGGGCAGTCCAGTCTACATCCCAGCCCAAAGCGCGAAAGATGCACTCCTCGGTTCATTGCCAGGTTGAGGGTTGGACAGCCTTTTCTGCTGCTGTTTAGGGGCTTCGACACGCACACTTGCGTACTCAAGGGTTTAGGGGTCTAGAGTCTCGGGTTGAAGGTATCACGGCAACGGCTCCAACGCACCAAGCATTCTGTACGAAATGTCTACTATTGCCAAGCTGCCACGCAGATCTCGCAAACCCCGGGGTGGTTGCCAGGCTCTCGTGGGTCCTCGACGATGAATGGGTTTAGGGTTAGAGGTTTAAGGGTTTATAGGGTTTGGGATAACTGGGTCTCTTAATATCCTTTCGAGCATCGTTCAGACCCAAGTACCATCTACGGAAACTTCAGACAATTAGGGGACCCCTGCACCGACCCGAAACAATAGAATCCCCTTCTGAAGCAGACCCCGAATTCAATAGCCACCCAAACGTAAATCTTTCACAGAGGTGTTGAGCCAGCCACCAAAAATGCCCTGACACCGAGACTATCTCGGTGGGGCCTTAATTAATAAGCAGAACAGGGTCTAAGCGTATATTATAGCAGAATTATTATCAAGGGCCATGAATGAGGGGTTGTCAACGGTTTCTTTCCCAATTGTTCAGGGACCAGAGGAAACACTAACAGTACTCCCATCCTCCTTGCTACACCGAATAGCACCCTGCGACGTTACAGGCTGATTCAAGCAAAACACATCTAAACCCCAAATCCTAAACAGTAAAACTTCTACTCTCACAACCCGAATCCAACAAGACGCATCCCTAAACCCTAAACTTTCCATCCCTTCCTCGGTCATCTCTTCCCCTTTTTTGGAGCGACGGCTGCCTTGCGATCTGCCAGCCACGGAGGGCGCCTCTGACAAAAGCTTGGCTTTTGGTTTAGAGGTTTAGGGATATAGGGTTTAGGGTCATTGACGGCAGCTTGCGGGGTTTAGCTGTTTCAGGGTTTACTTTTTGCAACTTGGGATACAGAAGTCCCAGGTTGATCAGGAAACAGACCCAAAGTTGCGGACCCTGGGACCCACCCCGAACCCCGAACCCAAACCCTTGGGGCTTAATGTTGCAAAAGCCAGAATGGGCTTGCTATGGTACACTTATGTAGGAAAGTTTAAGGTACAGAAGTACAGAATTATGTAGACCCCCCTATTCGACTGCAAGACAACAATAAAGTTAGCCTTTCTAAAGGCCCTTGACGCCCTTTGAGGCCTGAGAAGACATGTATCATGAACCAAATTCCTAAAACACGCCAATGGCTAAAAGCCAAGGCTTTCTAGACGCAACTACGTCCGACTACATAAAACATACCCCCCACAAACCCCTTTCGCAAACAGCTCCAATCCTAAACCCTAAACCTCAGAAAGCCTGACCCGTTACGTATTAACCCCGTATCCAACCCTTTTAAACCCTTCGAAGAAAACCCTAAACCCTAAACCCTCTTAGACCATTCTAGAAACAAACCGCTAACGAGCAACCTTGAAACCCGTACAGAAAGCGATCCTTGTCAAGAAACACGTATAAACCCTTACCCTTAACGCCCCGGAAAAAGCCCCTGGACCTTAACCCTTAGCTAATGTAGGGGCCCAAATAATTACCAATACTATTTGGCGGGGATCCTTGTTAGAATTGTAGTAGAATGGGCCCCAAAACCCTATTCACCTATTCTAATTATTAAGGCCCCTTTTTACACAGGCTTGATTGGAGCTCGGCCGGCCAGTGTCCCAAGGCCCCTAAGCCCCAAACCCCTATAGTAATCCCTTTTAAGGAGCCCTTTAAAGGAACCCGTGCGGCCGTACGGTTTAGGGTTTAGGGTTTAGGGTACTCTAAATTCTTCATTTCAACCTTAAGCCCTAAGCTAAGCCCAGTCCAAGTGTCTCGGTGGCTGGGACTCATGGAGCTCCCCGAGACGGATCCTCGCCGACCCTAAACCCTAAACCCTAAACCCTAAACCCTAAACCCTAAACCTATAAACCCTAAACCTTAAACCCTAAACCCTAAACCCTATAAACCCTAAACCTTAAACCCGAAACTCCTTAAAACCCTAAACCCTATAAACCCTAAACCTTTTGCAGCAGGCTTCTCTCGCCCGGAACTGCCGTCGCCGTGAAGCAGTGCAGCACTCATGACTGCACAACCCCGCACAACATGTACTCATGACAAGCTATGCAGTTGGACAGCCCAGATGTGAGGAATTATTGTACTCCGAACCACGAATGAAAACTGAGTAAACGCAACCTTAAACCATAAAACCCTATAAACCCTAAACCACTCATGGAGCTCTGCGAGATGGATCCTCGTCGACCTTGACCTCGTTGCTGCCCTGCGCTTGGGGCCGCCGACCTATCCAGAAATGCGGGGTCTTAGCATATTGCCTGATTTGATTTGATTGTTTAGGCATGCCTAAAAAATCAAATCAAATCACATCAAGTAGTATTAAGGTATCAGGGGCCAGGGGTCCCTTTTTGGGGTTTCTTTTTCTAGAAAAGAGAGTCACATTGGGATTTCGTAGAGTTTCCGTATTTTTGTGAAAGCTTAACACCTGACGGTTTAGTCTGCTTCTTCTTCGGGTTGCAGATTCTCCTCTAAAGAGTCCCACTTTATGCAGGGCTATTTTCTAACGGTCCCTCCTATGGGGATTCAGAATTTACAGGCTCCGTAGGAAGTAGGAAGGGATGCTTGTACAGGGCCCTGTTAATCTTACGAAAGGATCCAGACGATGGCATAGGCTTAGATATACCGGTGCAGACAATCCTCTGAGGCCCAGAAGTGGCCTGCAAAACCTGTGCTGGTCGAATGTAGTAAGATCAGACATTCAAGTGACGGTTGCTATGATGGTGAGTGCTGTTGGAGTGTGGAAGCCTCAAAATTTGAATAACGCATGCGTGGCAGAGAGACCTGTAAGTAGGACCAATTGTCTTAAGAAAAGCGTGCCCTGTCCATGATGGACTCATGTGCTGCCACTGCTCTGCAGCACGTTTTTGTCCGACTCTGCGCAATCCTAAACTGAACAAGCCTACATCCATATGGCACTAAAAAACGAGAGACTACTTCTCGGCTGTTGTCTTTGGCTTCTTTGAAGTCAAAAGATCTAAAGGCTCAGATCCCCTGGCCACTGCCAGTGTTGTATGAGATGATCTTCTTCCACTTGTTGCCATCAGGGAAGACAATCCCGTCCGTGTCCCACTTTCCAACCACACCACTGGGCCCGCCCTTCTTACTGAAGTCGATGGTAATCTCATCTGAGCCTGCCTTCCAGTCGACCTTGGCCGTCCACCTGGTGAGCACCTTCTTCTCGCACCCCGGGTTGCCGTCGCCTCCGTCCACCATCATCTGTGCCTTCTCGTAGAGGTCATACTCGTAGACGATCTTTCGCGGGCACATTGGGTGCTGAGGGTCAGCATAGTAGCCCATCCATTGGCCTGCTCCCTCGAATGCTTCTGCCGGCTCTGAAGCCAACCCAACACCAACAGCACCAGCCAGGCCAAGCAAGGCCTCACGTCGGCCCTGACTGCTGCCTTGGCCTTGGCCTGGCAGCACGAAGCTCGAAGACCACGCCAACGCGCATGCCACGAGGGCCAAGATGGCCACGCTTCGGGTGCGGCGCGCCATGAGTGCGGAATGGATCAAAAGGAGTGGTTTCTGCCGAGATCGAGCCGCTCCCGTGCAGCACAAAAAGCCCAACCCGATAATCAACAAGAAATGATAGCAATCATAATACCAGTAGCAGCTGACATGATGACATGTTACTTTCAAGCAAGGAGGCTCAATCTCCGGCCTGCGTGATGCAGAGGACTTGTGCACGGAGTCCATTCCCGACCCATGGCGTTCTCTTCGACGCACAACTGCACCCTGGATGCGGAGCTTTCGCGGAATCTGGATATTTCTGTCAGTCGATGGGTCGATATCGCAGGCCGCATCATGGGTCTCCGTTCTGTAGCCCGATTAGAAGACTCTAGAACCTAGAACCTGAAATGCTGCAGTGCGCCTCATCAAGTCTGTACTCCTTGCTAGTGATGCGCCGCGTGTTGACCTCCCAGTTCACCTGCCAGACCACGTGCACGATTGGTAGTTCACAGCAAGGCTACAACAATCCTAACATTGGGGCAGGACGTGCCTTCTTTCATAACCTTGATAACACTAGGAGTTGACTGGCTTCTGGGCTCGTCTTCAAGCACAGCTCGCATCAGGCACAGCAAAACACCATTAGATCTTCTTTCATCTCAGCCTGACAGCCGTCGAGCAAGTCTGCTGAAGCGCATGCCGCACATCGCTCTCTTTCGTTGGGGCGCTGATTAGTTGTTGAAGTTCGTGGAATTGAGGTCGTCCTTCTGCCCATTCTCAGCTAGTACACCCCGACCTCGAGACGATCTCTGGTTGCCCAACAGGCATAAGATATTTGCGGCCGTTTTGGGAGAACCTTTGTAAGAATCCTACTATTCCGGGAATTTGTTATTAGGGTGCCGTATCTTCTAAACGTATATGCCATCCTTCCCGCTTCATCGGCCTTCTGGTGGATTTCCTTTGCGGCCTTCATCACGACAATGGCCTGTTTAATGCGAGCCAACAACCGTCTTCTAGAAAGCTGCCGACCTCGTCGATGCCGGTTTTCGGGCTAAAGGTTTCTAGGGATTGCAGAGGCAGTTGGGGGTATGTACGTTGCCAGATTCAGCCAAAGATCCAGTTGGTTGCAGATGCCCATCGCAGCCACCATGAGCTTCCTCATGGGAAGTGTGGGTGAAGGTAGCTGGGGCCAGCGCGCACGCAACTACCGCACACGCAAAATCAGCTTTGCCTGCTAGCTTCAGCTGGCCCCTGTGTTCAGAAGTGTATGCCCCAACCACGAGTTTCCCACCTTTCTACAGGTGATATTCTGCTATAACTAAAATATGGAACCTCGAAATAGCATTGGTAGTTATTTAAGCGTCTACAGAAACCTTGGTAAGGAGAGCTCAAGAGACCGATAGAAGGCAACCGGATGTCTCAGAACGAAACCACTCGAGACATGTGGCGGTAGGTCCGGGAGTTGATTGGGCACCGCAGGCTCATGGGAAGCAGGCTTCTGTTGTGTTTAGTTGGCTCCTTCTGTTTGACTTGATTGAGAGCACAGCACTTCTGCCTATGCAGGAGCTTCAGCCAGAGCTGAGACAGTTGTTGTCACATGACCTCCGCGGCTCGGAACCTGTGGTCCTTTAACCTTGACACTGAAAAGCCTGAAGCTCCAAGGGCGGGTTTGGGTTTAGAGAGAGGGCCAAGGGGTTCTCAACCCGAAAGAAGCAGTTAAATGTTGCCGGAGCTTCGTGATCATCCCAGTGGACTTCTCCACCTTTGCTTCCCTGCCTTTTTTGTGATGTCGCTCCGACCGTTCCTCTTTCTGGTTCCTGGGAGTTGGTCAACTACGTTTGGCCCTAGGGGTGGGTTCTAGCATGTTTCAGTCATGTCATGGTTAGGGCGGGACTAGGCTTAGGAAGCAATAGCAGGACATATATCCATCTATACAAACTAGCAAACGCCACAACAACAACGACAACAACAGCCACAGCAACAGCAACAGCAACGGCAACAACGACAGCAGCAGCAACAGCAACAGC
>CAJNDV010031164.1:18603-75644 GCA_905221635.1 Symbiodinium sp. CCMP2456 | reverse complement strand
AACCTGCGATGTTCTCGTAAAAAACCGGGCTGAGGGTGGTCTATAGATAGAACAAGTACATAAATACATAAATATCTATCTATCTATCTATCTATCTATCTATCTATATATATATATATACATGTGCATATATATATATATGTATGTATACAGCCACACACACATATATTTATTCATTTGTTTATGCATACACGCACATATGTATATCAACACACACACACATATATATATATTTATATATATATATATATATAAATGCAAACACATGCATATACACATGCGTACTTACTGACTTACATACAAGCATGCATCACTACATACATATGTGCATACACACATACGCGACCATACATATCTGTATGAAATAAACGTACATATGCATACATGTAGATTTATATATACTTATCGACAGATAGATAGATAGATAGATAGATGACAAATGTCCATGACAAATCCTTGCTTTGCAGAGCTGGAGCGTGGATCCGAAACCGCCTTCCAAAGTTACCAAGCACCCTTAAGCCAACAAAAGCACACGACAAAAGCGAATGTGGTCCATTTCGGTTCTGTGTGCGAGGGGTCCAGGCAGGCAAAAAACCACATACAACACCACAACGAAATCTTAAACCTCAAGTACTGCCTTCCTATGAACGCTTAAATGTCTCCTGGCCTCAAGAAACCCTGTTCTCGTGGTTCGATTTGGTACTCTTCTCAATGCGACGCTTCCACTCTAAACCCTAAACGCCAATGTCGGATTGAGCCCTCTGGTTCGTGACCCCCGCTCCATCGTAAACCCGCTGACAGCCGTCGGTTTAGGTCCACTCGGCGTTCCCCGCCAAATTTAAAGAATCCATTGTGCGAGTTGGGCGTTCTGTGTAGGCTTTCGGGCTGGGGCTGAGTGTTTGTTCAAAGACGTAAGTAAGATTGCCATTGTTTCCTTGACGCCCCTTTTTCACCAGCAGGAAGTCCGGAAACAAAACATCACATGTGGTGGAGGATTTTAAAGACAAGGTTCAAGGTCTGTTGTTCAACGCACTTTTTTTCGGGACACCAATCGCAGAAGCAGACAGGAGCCATGCGTAGAGGTAGATCAGTCATAACCCTAAACCCTATAATAAATATAATAAACCCTAGACCCGAAGCTCATATAAAACCTTCACCCCTAAACTCATATAACTTACCCTCTTCCCCAAACTCAGATAACCCTAAACCCCAAACCCTACTCTCACCTGTGTCACTACGACTAGACCCTGGAGACTCTTGGCCAGGATTCTGCTTGGCATACCAAGTCCACCATCGGCTGTGGCGCATGCAATCGATGGAGTCCTCAGAGAAAGGGGAAGGGACCCAGGTCTCGACTCACACACTCGCACAACGGCAGGCATGGCAAGTTGGTCCGACCCAGGTTTAGGGTTTAGGGTTTACACATCCTGCGATGTGATGGAAAACTGGGGAGTTGGCCTTTCGTTGTCGGACCAAGGAAACTGGCATAATGCTGCGCTTGTGTGAAGGTTTCCTACGCAATTATCTTGTGCGCCAGATGTCCATGTAGTACTACGGGGGATGCCAAGATCGCACATCCTGTATACATTGCTGCAGCTAGCAGTGATACTATGCCTAAACCGCCTGCAAAGACTGGATGATCTGTCCTGCAGGAACGCCAGGAAGGTCTGCATCGGCGCCACCGCATTGGCCTAGCCAGGCGATACGCTGAGCCACTGTCTGCAAGCCAATGCTGAGGCCCGAGATCTTTCTTCCGCCAGGTTTCGTTGTTGCTGACATTGCAGGGGACGGAGGCAAACAATGTGTGGGGTTCATTCTGTTCCGAGTTCTCGTTCTGGAGGATTCCTTGAGGACACGGCAACCAGTTCATTAGTGTTCCTTGAACTGTTCTGAGAACACGATAATCTCCATTGTTACAACTCTCGTTTGATGTTATTTATCAACGCCATCACCATCACCACCAACAACACTCACTAGCTCCATCTTCAGGATTGTTTAATTTTCGTGGTTGTGTCAACAGAAGCAGCGGCAACACTAGCCGCAAAGCTTCTGTTGTTTCTCCTCTTCTCCGCAATCGCGGTGGAAATACTCTTGTAATGATGCTGGCAGCAACAGTACGCCAGCTGATAATCGGCATCTAAGCGGCACGAGCTTCGGGAGCTTTGACGGCTGATGTGGCCCACTCTGGAACTTCAACCAGGCAGCTTGGTGCTATGGTGATTATCGGTGCTGATGCCCTTGTTTCCCCATGGCCTGCTGCAACACATCATGATGCTGCCGTATCATCCTTGCTCTGCCGTTTTTGCTTTCTCCAAGTGCATGTGCTGTGGTTAGCCCTAAACCCGAAATATATACCCTGAAACCTAAAACCTAAACCCCTCAAACCGTAGACCCTAAACCTACTGCCTCAAGTTCGGTGCGATGAGGGTAGCTCTCAGCCACTGCCAGGGTTCGGAAACTTGGCAACACTATATGGCATAATACTATATATATATATATATATATATCATCGTGTACTGTTCTATACCTATAAACTGGTCACATTACCAGATTACCAAGCCCAAGCCAATTCTCCAGAGCTGTGGTGAGATGGCGGGAAGCTCCTACACTCCGCACCAGCGTTTTTGTATGGTATATATGTGCCGGTGTCGAATCTATGGGGAGATAGATAGACATAGACTTAGACAGATTGATAGGTAGATAGACGAATGGAAATGGATAGATGGACAAAGCGAGCGGGAGGGGGAGGGAGAGAGAGAGCGAGAGAAGAGAGAGAGAGAGAGAGAGAGTGCGACAGGGCAGAGAGAGAAACAACAAACCAAGGAACACCACGTACAACAGTGTTCAGTATCGCCAGTTTAGACAACCGTGAACCCTAACTAAACTCCTCAAAACCGTCCCTGGGAAGCCTCCAGAGTCTGAAACATCTTCGTGAAAGAGAGCATTCCATCTGCCAGCTGCGGACATTGCTTGAAGATCGCCTTTGCTGCTGTGATTCAGCTGGGTCGGATTTCCTAAACGGGCGATGTAGGATTTAGGGATGTGTTTCGCTTTCGGTTTAGCGTGTGAGCTCACGCTTGAAGGTGGAGGTCAAGGAGGAATGCCGAGACCTGTCCGCAGTTGAGCACGAGCTTCATGTAGGGTCCGAAATATTGGAAGAGGGTTTTGGGGTCTGCTGTTTGCACGATGCAGCGGCAACTAAAGCAACACGTATCCACTTGAACTCTCCTGACAAGGACTGACCTGTCTTGGGACAGCCGTGTCTCGCATTGCAGCCGCTTGTTGCGGCAGTATGGTAGAAAAGCGAAATCTGAAGACATGACTCCTAAGCCGGAAGGCCGATTCCCTGCTCCACCCTCTGAACACGCTAACCCCACGAACCCCCGAGCCTCTGTAATATAGAGACCTTACATAGCAGACAACATAGGCGTTTTGGGTTATTTTATCGTATTTGTATTGCGCATCCCTAAGGAATACTCTAGGTAAGTATTCCGATCCCTATATTCGCCCCGACGACGTGCACAAACTAGCTGAACATAAAACCCTGAAAACTTAACGTGAACCATCGAAACCCTTTTTTGTAGGGTTCCTACAAATTCAACATTAGGGTATAATCGTATAATAAGAACCTACAACAATATTATTGTGGTTTCAAGGCCGTGCCGTACGCTGTACCCTAAACCCTAAATCCCTAAACCCTAAACCCCTAAACCCTAAACCCTAAACCCGACAAGATGCGCAGATCAGCTGCCTGTTAAACTTCGTGCTTGCTTCCGCATCGAAGACTTCCGGCCTGGCAGAGGAACTCTGGGTTCAATTTATGTGGGAAGCCTTAATTAATAGAATAGGTTTAGGGTTTAGTGTTTGGGGAAGAGGGTTTAGGATTTAGAGTTTAAGGAATAGGATTTGGGATTTAGAGTTTAAGGAATGGGGTTTATATAGGGTTTGGGGTCTTGATTACTAGAATACGGTCCCTTTTTAAGGGTTCCTGGAAACAAGCGGTTCACAAGGGTTCTTTCTACTAGAAGGGCGCTATAAGGTAGGGGCCATAAGAAGTAACTAGGATCCCGTTGAGGGTTCCTGTCAGGGTAGCCCTAACTGTGACTTACTAAGGTGGCATAACGGCCTAAAGCGTAGGAATCAGATTTTTGGTTGGCTATAACGGGAACAAGGACTGGAGGGGATACTGCAGTGCTACAAGTATCACATGGACGACCGGGGGATACAACTAATTATTACTTATTCAGATCTATAAGTTAGGGGCCTAAATGTATGGAAATAGGGCTTCTTTCGGGTCTATGATAGTGTTACCACAGTTCTATACCCTAAACCCCATTGTACCCCAAACCCTACAATTATTCAGATCAATCTACTACTTCGCCCTAGACCTTAAACCCTCATCCCTAAAGGCCCTGAGAGCTTAGGCCAGGGCGTTGTATTCAGGGGCTGGGTCTTGAGCTTCTTTCAGCTTGGCTGTGGGTTTAGGCTTTTTGGGGGGAGGGCTTAGGGCTTTAGGGCTTCAGGGTTTGGGGATCTTGTGTTTCACCAGCGCTTGTAGGTTGGTGCTACAAGTGCCGGTCTGGGCTCTTAGTCTACCTTTTTGCAGTCGGCTTGCCAAACAAGCAGGATTTGGGCATGGAGCACTTGGGATCAAAGATGATCACACAGGTTTCAGCTCTTTTCCAGTCTTGCGGAATTCTCTTGTGCACCTCCGTTGTTTTGACGGCCGAGATGTTAGGTTTTGGATTGAAGGTCTTGTGGATTGATGATCTTGGGGTTCAGGGTTTGCGGTTCCGCGAGGAGGTATTTCGTAATATAGGGGCCTTAATAATTAGAATAAGGTTTTGGGGCCCATTATACAATAAATATAAGAAGGAACCCCCAAAATAGTATATGTCATTATACAGGCCCCTGTAGTACGCTTGATATTCTCGGACAATCCCACTGCAGCCTTCTCAGGCCGTTGAGCGCCAGGGTCTTGCAGCGATTTCGATCTCATGCCGTACGTACTGTAGAGGCCTCAATAATGAGAACAGGGTTGTGGGGTCTATTATATTACGATCATAATAAGCACCCCCGCGAAACGGACACTCCAAACCTGCACTCACCAGCAGTCATCATTCCAAAGGAGCGCTAATGTAGGGGCCATGATAAGTAGAATAGGGTTTGGGGCCCAGTATACTATAAGTAGAATCTTATGAGGAACCCCCAAAATAATATAGGTAGTTATTTAGGCCCCTATATTACACACAATAGAAACCTTTCAACCTGAATGCTTTACCTTCGTAACATCCCCACGCTGCCTGGCTCGCCCCTTGGCCACAGAGATCAGAAGCCGCGCGACACGCTGCTGCAGATCATTCATGCGGCCTTGTAGCAGCTCCCCAGGATTTTGGGTACGCATCCGCAACAAAACTCCAGCTTGGAGAAGCATAGCGGCATGGATGAGAAAGGAGGTGGGTATCCCAGGTAATCCGGACTCACGACGAGACTCTAATGAGATCCCAAAACCGCACCATTGTCTAAAATAGCCAAGGAACACGTGAGAACGAACTGTCGAAGTACGACCGACTAATTTGGAGCAACAGCATCCCCGAATGCAGGTGCCATGTAATGCAGGGGCCTCTCCTCGAATTTTTCAGGACTAAAGGCCCACATGATAATAACTTGATTGTTGAGACCCCTGTACTCGACTCATTCTGATTCAGCAAAGGCACGCTGGAATTTCTGAACTTCGCCCCACGTTTCCGGTGAGGAGAAGTCCTGAGTGAGACAACGGTTACCCTAAAGCTTGTCTTACATCGGCTTCGACTTTGACGTTGTTCGACCGTTCAAGTGCTGGGCTTCTCCAGAAAACCTAAAGAATCAGAGCTGACCAGTACTTGCAGACTCTTACACTGCTTCAAGGGCACGGCGGTACATGGAGGTATCAGAAAACTCATCGAAGAAGGTTTGGCCAAGAACGATCGGAAGACAAATGCCAGGCTGCTAGGCCCACATCACTCCCACTTCGGGGCCGAACGTCGAACAACACAAATTACACACGAAGACACACTCACACAACACTGAACCAATGCTGTCCTCCCCGAAAGTCTGCTGGAGCTTGGTGCGATCCTCGTCGGTGGCGCTGTCTCCTTGCAACACCCGAACCCGTAATTCCTATACCGACCTGGACACTACAGGTATGTACTTGGGCACATGACCCTTCAAGAGACTCAGTGACTGAGTTTACCACGCTAAACAAGCAGGTTCTGAAGGGCCCAGGTCAGTTGAAAGTGGAGAGGCTGCCACTCTTCTTGGTTCAGTGGCTGTCAGAGCAATGTTTTGGCGACAGTGTCATGTCAGTAGCTGCACGCCACACGATGCTCTATGGCGCACCCGTGCAAAAAAAAGGCCTCTACATGCACTGAGACACTTCCGTTTTGCTGACCTTACCTACCCCATCCTACTGCCCCAGACCCGACACTCAGGTAGAACAAAAATCTGTGGGGAGAGAGGTTGGGCATATGATCGTACCACTGAACATGTCAGGCACACGAGCAGGAAGGGCTTAGGGATGCTTAAAAAGACAGACCCGCCGACCCACCTAGCGAAGCGCCGGCGAAGGCCAACAGGCGAACGCAGTCGATGTGTCCGGCGCGCACGGCATCCTCGGGTCGCGGCACGAATGTAACAATGCTTACTACTTGACTTTATAAAATATGCGGGTGTTTAATGCCTAAACAAATATTTTATGCTACCTCCGTTGGCTTCGGGTCCGGGCCCAAGCCCATTTTAAATAAGCGGATCTCCCCCCCACCCTCTCCTCCACCCTCCACACTTCCACCCTACCCTCCGCCCCTCCACCCGTCACCCCTTTACCGCCCCCAATAATGGAGCGGAGGGAGGGGTGGAGGTGGTGGGGTCGGGTACGGAATGCGCACAGCAAAAAGTGTGGGAGGTATGGGGTGGAGGGGGTGGAGGAGGGGTGGAGTGGGGAGGGCTTTTGGAGCGGAATTTGGTGGAATTCAGGTTTCAAACAAAATTCAATAAGCGTTTTTATACTAATTACCTCTGTGGCTCCGGAGGGGCTTGGCCGCCCCACTTATTACACAAAACATCACCGTACGTCTCTTGAACCCAAAAGCATTTAAGTCAGCAACGTAGGTGCATCTGCAAGATGCCATAGCAGGACAAATGAGTGCACACAACACAGTTTGATCAAATTTCATTTCCGGAGCTCAAACACAAACAACAAGATGATGTCATCAATCAAGCAAGCTTTCCAAAAAAAGGCAAGTGTGAGCAAGTGTGGAAATAGGTCATGGCTGACCATCGGCTACCTATGCGTACCATTTCCTAGCGACAGACAAGGCCAGCACGGTAACATGAGCAAACTCGTGAGCCGCATGCAAGGAAAGGGGTAGGCGACAATAAACATCATTGGCTAGACTTGCCAAAACCTACAAGACCTCACCTACCTGCAGGCACATGTGATACAAGTACATACCACACATACACATAAACACACAACGGCATCGAAACAAGCACAGGGAGAGAGCGAGAGAGAGAGAGAGAGAAAAAGAGAGAGAGAGAGAGAGAGAGAGAGAAAGAGAAAGAGAAAGAGAAAGACAGGGAGAGAGAGGCAGAGAGAGAGAGAGAGAGAGCGAGAGCGAGAGCGAGAGCGAGAGCGAGAGCGAGCATCAGCAAGCGGAGAGAGAGAGAGAGAGAGAGAGAGAGGAAATAGGTGGATGGATAGGACGGCAGATCCGTGCAAGCATCGACAGAGGTTGACATCCAGCGCAGATACAGGTGGCAAATCGGCACTCAGCATGTATCCAGTCTACTTGCCACCACTTCTGGGCCACCCAAAACCGAATACTTCTGGGTAGGTGGGCCTGCAGCGGCGTCGATCGCCAACGATCCTGGGGCGATGTAAAAGCCTCGGCTGTCTGACATAGGATGGTTTATAGGCCCTGGACCGGTCCATCATGGAGCCCTTTAGAGGAGGGGTTTAAGGAATTTGCTGAAAGGTTTTCATTTGTTTAACCGCTACCCCCTTTTATTAAACACCCCCTAGTAATAAAAACACATTGGGTCCAATCCTCCCGAAATCATCCCTGCCGTTTAAACCTATTCTGAATTAGGGGGGAGGGTTTCGCGGCTCCATCTACCCTTAGAGCACAGTAAGAGCAGGAACAGGAGCAGGAGCAAGAGCAAAAGCCGGAGCATCTGCAAGAGCAGCAGCAAGAGCAAAGCAAAAGCACGAGCGGGAATAAGAGCAACAGCACGAGCAAAAGCGGGAGCAACAGCAAGAGTAGGAGCAAGGGCAACAGGCGCAGCAGAAGCAGGAGCAAAAGCCAGCGCGGGAGCAAGAGCCGGAGCAGGAGCAAGAGCACGTCCCCTCAAAAGTGGCCGCAGAGATAAAAATACCCCCTAAAACACTCTAAACCTTGGACGGGTATTATTGCTGGGCCCTCTGGTGTTTTATGCTCTTTGAACTCCTGCTTCTATCTGCTCCCGGTCTCCCATTCACCGGGGGCTTAGCTTGTTTTCAGATTTGGGGTTTAGGGCTTTGGGGGTTTAGGGTTTAAGCTTGGGGGTTTTCTCCTTGGGTTTTTTGCCACCCATCCAGCTTTGGGGTTTAGGGCTTGGGGTTTGGGGTTTGGGGGTTTAGGGTTAGGGTGTAGGGTTTGCAGTGGAAGTTGTTTTGACAGTATTCCACGCTCTGGTGATTCAGGGCTGATAGGGCTTGGGGTTTGGAAGTTTCACGGGTTTAGGGCGCAGGGGTCCAGAGTTCAGGCTTTATAATGGGTTCACGGTTGTTTGCCAAGGGGTCTTCAAGCTAACTAATGACTGTAGCTGAGTGAACTGAGCACGTCCGGCAAAGTCGCTGTAGATACTGACCTCCTCAAGTAGAATAACCAGCTGAAAACATCTGCCAAGTTATCGAAAAACTCAGGTTAACTTACGTGAAATGATTTGTCAGACGCAAGTATGCGATATCTAGACAAATACATGTCCTTGATGTGTTCTGTATGCTGCGGCTGCTGTCTAGGTTTTGAACATGTCACGCCGACATTCCAAGGCATGCAATGCTGAAAAGTACCTTCTGTAGACACAAATGTTGGCGGTCACGATATAGATTCGATAGACATATCCGTGATCATGCATCGCAGAAGGCCAGCGCCGCTTTTGGCAACTAAGCTGGAAAGTCAGCATCCAGCAGCTGCTGGAAGTCCTCCAAGGACGCGAACCTGAAGCAAAGAGCGCGTGGGCTTTGCGAAGAGTTAGCTCAAGTCAAGCGCAGCCACCCTCATGCCATTTGGTGCCTTGTGCTACGTCTCAGTGGCAAAAACGGTCCCAAGTCTTCTCGGAAGAAAGCTACTTCCTCAATCATTCCTTCTTTCTGTCGCATTGAACTCCAGCATGCTTTGACGCTCCGGGTGCTCGTGCGGCTACGTGAGCATTGTGGGTAAAAAAGTTGAACGCGTAGGTATAGGGGCCTGCATTTTTAGCATTACTGTTCCTAAGCTTCCGTAGTATGCATATTCAATAATTGTGCCCAGGAAAACCTCACTCTGTTTGTTAAAGGCTCCGGCCCTTACATAAGTGCAGCGAAGCCACATGGATGCACCTTTGTGCATCTTACGCATTTCCTTGGCCTTGTCGCGCTTGCTCTGAGCCTTTTTCTCTTCGGGCTCCTCCTCACAGAAAGCGCCATCGCCATCGGACTCGTCATCCGGCTCATCAGGCATTTCGCCCTCGTCACCGTCCTCCTCTTCCCCTTCGCCGAAGGCATCATCTTCATCCTCGTCGTCTTCATCCTCGTCCTCACCTTCTGGTATCTGGCCTTTCAGGTAGTTGTCGAAGAACTCATCCGCATCTTCCTTAGTCTTTTGACCCACCCCATCTGTAGCTGCAACCCGTAGCGTGGATGGCTTTCGTGGGCGTCCCTAACGATATCGGCATCCATGCGTTTACAACCTCACCCAGCAGCGATTGTAAGCGTGCTCTTGATGTGCATTATGTGTCTGCGCGCCCTAACTTTTGACAGTCTGTGCCCTTGCACTTTCGCATTTTCCTCATGTCCAAGTTCTCACGTTGCAGGTGGCAAACAGTTCGGCCAAGGATTGAGAATTCACTACACGATGCGTTAAATACTAAATTCGGAGAATCCTGACTCTATATGCCGCAGCCTTAGACTAAGCTTTGCTGTCCAGATTGCTCCGTCCTCATCGCCTGCCTCGTCAAAGTCCTGGACTGTTCGTGGGGGTTTAAGTAAGGCCGTTGAGGGTCTAGGGTTTCGGCGCGGTCTAGGGTTTAAGGCTTGAGGAGGGCTTATATTTGTTTATTCACACGTATAAGCGTTTAGGGTTTAGGGTTTACGGCCCCTATCCCTGTCCTCTTCTTTCTCCCGGCGTACCTTGCGCTTCCTGTCCTGCTCTGCTCGCACTGACGAGTCGCGGAAGTAGTCCTGAAAGAACCTTGTCGTGCGCAGATTTAGTGTTCAGGGTGTCTTTTCACCCGCCTAGCTTGCTGAAGTCAAGCCACAGTGTCGGACAAGAGAACTGGGTGCAAATCTCAGGACCACCCTCTTTTGGCGTGGACTTCTGCGGTTAATTGCAGGTTTCGAAGAACTCTGCTTCCAGGGTTCCCTTGCAAAGCCCTACTATACTAACCCAGCATACTAGCCCCTAACGGAAGCCTTATAGCCCGTATAGTACCCCGTAAACAGGGACATTCTTGACTTCAGCTCGAGACGCTTCTCGTGGGGCTGCACCTTCTTCCGCTTGAGAAACTTCTCAGAGTTGACGGCAACTGTCTGACCCATCTTCTCCCCTGCCTTAGGAAAAGCAGAGTAACCCTAAACCCTGAACCATCCTAAGCCCATCTTCTCCCTTGCCTGAAGAGATGCACAGTATACGGGACACTGCTGGGCGGCATTCTTCCAGTCGCCTAAACCTGACATATGGGTCTAAAGCATAATAGACAGCATGTACTTTGACATGTGTATACTACAAAATATGCCCCCACACGCTATTCCATTTATTAATTAAGGCCTCCATAAACGACATCTCTAGGCCTACGCAGGAATTCAGGCAAAGCCACCTTCCTCCCAGCTCTTTCTCGCCGAACTTTCGAGTGATAAGCGAACTGCTCCAAGAGCTCAGGAATTGAAAATACGTCGAAAGGATTCGCAGGCATGTCCTCTGCACATTCACCGGTTTCGCAGGTGAGGAATACATGTCGATGCTCTTCCTTGTCATGCAGACTGATAGCCATGCTCCTTCACAAGCAGCACCCTTGACACTGCGTCCTCTGAAAACTTGGCTAAGGTTCAGTGAGTAACTTTTCCAGCTGCCAGCATAACAACTCAGTACTACAGAGAACAACCAACACCAGACTCTTAGCTTTCAACCCGAGGACCTGTACACCTTACCCTATACCCTCAACCCTTTTCTACACAGGCTTGATTGGAGCTCGCCCGGCCAATGTCCCCCGTAGCACATCGCANNACAATCCTCATGATTTTACGAGCTAATCTACCCTAAACCCGAAACCTTCAACATCCCTCAACCTAAGCCCCCCAAGCCTGATAAGGTTGGCCCTCCAGCAGTTTGGTGGCATACGTGCCGACCGAGGGGTGCACATGGCTGGAAAGTGCCTGGTGCTGGGGCTAAGGCAAAGGTTTAGGGTTTGCACCTGGTTTTGGGTTGAGATCCACCCGACTTTTCCGAAATGCGTTCCGCCTGGGTGGCGGAAGCCATATTGAGAGACCGACACATTCACAAACCCTCCAACACATGTCTGCTCTGCAGAATAAACAGCAATCACAAGAAATTGCCTGCAGTTCCCACACGGGCGTGTTCATGGCACGCGCATAGCGCGGTTCTCTCGCCAGACTGTCGTAGGCGGTCGGCACGTCCTACAGTCGAGGAAGACACGGCTTCAGACAGATTTTCTGCATAAGACATGACTAGATTAGATCTTTCATCTATCTAGGTGGTTACACACCTACATACCTATGTCCATATATATATATATATATATATATGTATAATTATACGTACACATACTTATGCATATAAATATAAATATACATCTATATATATATATATACACGAATCAATACCTGCATGCGCAGCATGACGATTGGCGGAGCCGCCTCCGGGTTCGCTGTCTGCTGAGCTTCTGCCACCTCGTCATCGACGAAATGCTCCTCCTCGGCATCAACACCTGCTTCCCTGGATACTATGATGTTGCTGTCCACGGTGTGTAGGATCGGCTTGATCTCGGTCCTGCATTTTCTCACAGGGTCTACGAACGAACTCTGGCTTGCCGAACATCATCCTGGCACACTTGAGCTGTAAAGGTTCCTGGGCAAGTGCCTAGGGAAACGACGGTTAATTGCTGGATTGCACAAGGTATAATCGTATAGGACACCTGAAGGGTTAGAGGTTGCTTACTTTGCTACCAAGAAAGGCTAGAAATGTCTTCCCCGTCCTTCTCGCCACAACCAGGTCTCTGAGCACGCCCAACGAAGCTGCTGCAACAGGCGGCTCTGCGCCAGCAGAAACCTCTCCGACAGCCTAAACCACAAAGTTTAAAACCCCAAACCCCCAACTGCCTAAAACCACCCAAAAAAAATGAGTTCGCCTTTGCATGCCACCTTTGCAAACCTTGCTCTGACACCCAAATTCTGAAGCGTCTTCAAAGCGAGAAGCAAGGACCTATCCTGCAAAGCAGGAGTTTCGGGAGGTGCGCATCTCCGGTAAGTGGGTCAGAGTCCGGGTCAAAACAGCTGCTTCGAAGCCTTTTGTTGAAGGTGAGGGTCTTCAGATTCAGATTGCTAAGAAGTGGGAAGAGACGAGGAGGAGATAGCTCCAGTGTCCAGAACAGTAACATGCTACGGCTTCTATGGCTGTTTAAACGGCCGGTAAGCAGGTTATTATAGCAAAGCTGTAGCTGTGTCAATTCTGGCATCTACAGATGCGTCCTCCTTCCTCTCCTCGCTATCCAACTGTGCTTGCGACAAGCTGTAGCAATATCAACACAGTAGAACCAGCGCATACCCGCGCCAACACCAAGGGACGCAAAGAGGCTGACGAGGACGCACAAGTGAATTAAGAAAACAGGAGAAAGAACCCAATCAGCTTCCACAATACCAGTAACAATTCAAAAGGAAGCCAGTGTTCTCAGAGGAAAAGACCGAATCCCGGTATGATTTTCTCAAAAGTTTCTTCATCGCGACCCTAAATCCTGAATCCTTTTCTGAACCCGGCTAAAACTGCCTTCCAAGCCCTAAACCCCCAAATCCCAAACCTTTGTAGATCCCTTTAAAGGAACCCTGAGCCCTGTTTGAGGAGAGGTTCCGCAAATCCTAAACACAAAATTCCCAAATTTCAACAGAGCCTGCAAAAGCCGTCGCGCCATCGCCAGGCCGCGTGCGGTCGAGGCATCCCCTGGAACGCATCGCCTTGAGACCGTTTGGAGTCTGCCACTATATAATACGTAAATAGTATGTGGTTAAACATGTGCAATATACAGTTTGTATAACACATCACACATAGTTACAGTATGTAGGTAATAAAACAACATGGCATATAACATGTAGCATAACATGGCACCATGTTATGCAACATAGTTGAACTATGATGGTATATAATATGAAATAGTATGAAACAACATAACACATCATACCATAACATAGCATTACATAACATAGCATGCATAAACTATAACAGAATGTAATGTAATTTAACACAGCATAACTACAACAAAACATAGTACAAAACATATGACCTAGTATAGTATAAGATATCATGTTTATGATGTGATATTATGATAACTCATAAGGGAGTATTGTGTAACAGTATATATATATATATGTATACATATATATGCACACCATACAACTTGTAATAGAGTATATAATGTGATATAGAATATTCTGCCAAACCGATATATATATATATATATATATATATACATATATATATATATAGATATATAATATTGTACTACAGCACAATATAACACAACACAATATAATATAAAGATGAGATATAACGCAATTTAGCATAGTAGAATGTAATACCGAGCGGGTTCAATATAATAACATGTAGTGGTAAGGTTATAACATAGCATACTGCCATAGAATAAACTCAAATGCAAAAATAATAGAAGAGAACAGCATAGAACAGAATGGACTGGACTAGAACAGAACAGAACATCAAAGAATATAGGTTCAGGTCATATCTCGTATATTACATTTGGCTGTAGGACTGCTCCACAGAAGCTTGTTTAGGGTTTGGGGGGAATGGGATGATGTGCGCGGCTTGTATACAGGGTCGTTGAGATCCCTGGTGCACTGCCCCTGTTAGGTCCCTGAGTGAAACTATAACCAAACCAGTCTATCAGGGTTTGGGGGTTTTTTAGGGTTTAGGGTTTACCGAACACCTCATTCATTGGCACAGCCCAACAAATTGCCGTTCCTTCTGCTTTCAATCCCGGACGCTGTGGGTTCCACTGCTGCCAAGGGGCTGTAGCAGGAGAAATGCTTGCCAGGCGTGTGAGCTCGTGAAAAGGTCAAACTGGCCAATCTGCTCATGAAGCAAGCCTGACACTGGCAGCTGTCAACACCAGGAAACAAAATAAACGCCGAAGCTAGTGTTCTTCTTAACTACAGTAGCGTCTTAGCATGCCCGGTCTCGGACCAGCAACCCAAGCCCAACCGGAAAGCCTTAGCAAGACTGACATCAGCAAGCTTTGTGGCTTCCTGCCAGCTGCCAAATCCCATTGAGACGACGAAATAGACTCTGATACTCATTGGAGTCGAGTGGCGGGGCCTCATCCTATAGTGCCATGAACAGTGGAGAACAACATCCGGCAACTGTCCGTAGCAGAAAAACAAACCAACAACAAGCAAGTGCTTTTATGAATCTATATCTATAGCTTTGCTCATATAAGATAATCTAGTATACCTGTACCTATATACCTATGTACTTATACAAATATGTATTGGCGCGTCCATACATGCAGGCACGCATACACACCTAGAAACGTGAGGATACGTGCCATACGTGCTCAGCCATCATCATCATCGTCATCATCATCATCGTATGAGATGGCAGCAGCCGCCGCAGCAACAGTGACTACGATAGATAAGACCGCAGTGTCTAGTCTTGGTCGTCCGTCTAGCCCAAAACTCGAGAACTTCACACCTGACTCCCGAAGAAGTCCATGTACAGGAATAATCCTAAATCCTACACAAAGTGCTCAAAACCAGGCCTATACAACCTTACATCTCCCAATTCCAACGATGCAACCCCTAGCCGAAGGATTACGGCGTACAAGCCCTGAACTGATGCAGCTAGGCACGGTAGAAACGATCGGGTGGATCTCCGGCAGCGAGGCCACGGTGAAGCAGACTTAGGATGCTAACCTTGCTTGTGGGGCAGATGGATTGATGGTGTCAAACTTAGATTGTGCCAGTTGCTATGGAGCTTGGTCCAAATCGTGGCAATCCGCTCAAGACGCAATGGCACTGCTCCATCACCTCATACTCCGTACCCTACTTGGCATCTCGTCTGTGGATGTTGGTGGCTTCCAGGTTCCGAAGCCTAGATTGTGTTTGCGCCACCGGACTCTGTAAAAGGTGAGAAATGCCATCGCAAGTCCAGTCGCCCGCGTGGAGTAGGCATTGACAGTGTGACACACCTGCCCAAGGGCTTCCCATAACGACTCTTCGAAATTTAAGGCTTGAGTGCGAACTGTGGACATGTGTAGCAACTTGTGGCCTGCGTGCCTAAGTCTTCTGCGGTCATTAGCACGGTCTGATCGGAACATCCATGCAAGATGCAGCAGCTTCTATCGGACTTGAACTCATCTGAAGCTGGCAACTTTCCTGGTGGTCTTAGGATTCACGCTACCTTTTTCAAAACCCTAAACCTAAAAAACAATCGTTGTGCAATTTTGGTTTTTGCGGCTCTGCGCAGCAGCTTTCTCCGCCCACACGCCTTGAACAAGGCCTCCACAGTGTCGGGCTGCAGAGCGGCACCGCCCACGTTGTCTACGTAAGGCGTGGCACGGCGTATGCCTTGTTGTTTAGGTTTTCGACTCTCACTCTCGCAAAAGGAAGGCAAGGCGGTTTACACTCCCACAACTCGGACAATCCCAGCGAGGTCTCAAGCGTTCGGGGTGAAAGGAAAGAAAGCCTTCGTGAGGCAAGGCAGTTTAGGGTTTAGGGTTTAGTTTAGGGTGTTAGGAAGTTGTCAGATTTGGGAGGATGTCTTCTCCTGCACCAACTCCAGGGTGCAGTGCGCAGCTAGTACTCGGCAAATCATGGGACTTGGTAAGTAAGGTGTCTAACAGGCTTGATTGGGCTGGACGTACTTGTAAGATCTTGTAAGATCTTACAAGTATGAATAGTTTTCATCTTCACTTATTTCTAACCCTGATTACTAAGTCCCATGATCCTTTCAGTTGCAGGGTGCCCTGCACCGCCAGTAAGGGCCGGGCCATTGATGATCGTTCGCACGATTCGGTTGTCCTCCTCTCGCAACGGCTGCCGCTTGCGCGATGTCTTGGGGGTCCAGCCTCTCCGCTTCTTGTGTCGAAACTCCTGCGGTCTTATTTCCCATTGCAGAGATCAAAGCTCACAGGCGAGGTTTACTTAGGGACACATTAATATTGAAAGTGAAGCATCCAGAGTTCTCATGCTGTAGAGGCTGTAGAGTACTCAAGTCGAAGCGCTTCCCTATTGACGAGCACTCCTGCGGTCTAGAGCTGAGGATCAAAGGCCTCTGGTTGGGCGTGTGGGGTTTCGTCTCCTATTTTGGTGTGGGGTTGGGGTGTAGAGTTCCGCTGTCAGTTGAATCACTCGTGCACTGCAAGACTGTCGGCACATTGCTAGGCGTAAAAGCTGGACATGGCTTTCACATTCAAGCGGTAGTAGTTGAGATAATGACAAAGGTAGTTATTCGGGATTTGTTTCTGGGCCCCCTCGTTTCGACATTCTCAAATGTTCTGTACTTTGCCGGGCCTTCTTGGTGAGCACAGGCTTCTTCAGTGCCTTGGTTCCCCATCTTTCCTTATTGAACTCCCCTAAGACTACTGCATGAATAGGGGTCGTCTGATTCAGTTTCAAAAAAACAACCACCAACCAAAAACAGGGAAAAGGACATAGGCACTACTGATACTACTGGCGGACCAAGGTGCCATCTCCAGCTGCGAGACGAAGAGCCGGATTAGTCGGGCTGCGACCTCTCCGTCCGAACGGTTAAAGATCATCTCCTGGCATTCAAAGACATGGAACATCTGGGCTTTGAAGTAACCAGGGAGACAAAAGTATAGAATTTTATTTCATAATGGTTCCTTTAAGGAACAGGTCCAAAATAAAGTATTAAAGTATGGTACTCCAAAGCCCAGGGCCCAGATATGGTGGCCTCAAGAAACAGTACCTCTGGCAGGGATTCGGGCCTGGAAGTTGCGGCGTTTAGGTCGGACACCGCTGTCGAAATCCTGAACCCTAAATCCTTTTCGCATTTGAATTTCCCGAAACCCTTAAAGCCAAACCCTGAACCCTGCTTAAACCCGAAGCCGTGCGGGCGCGAGTCTGATAGCAGAACAAGAGCGCTGTACTTGGATTTCTGCGTGATGTTTGGCCGGGCCAGAAAGGCCTCCATCTCCTCGCAGCTGCCATTCGAGCAGTTCGGGTCCCCAGAAGGGTTCCGAAAATGGGAGTTACAGGTTTCCTTTCAGGGTTTTCTAGGGAAATCTGCGGGAGGTCTGCACTCGCCCTCTGGATTCTTCATATGAGTGGGCCTTGCACGTATGAGCTACTCCACTGGCTGACTTGGGGCCACCACCGGCAATCCGAGCACACTCACTATGAATCTTAACTAATTAGTACAAAAACTCTTGAAAGACTCAGACCACTGTGATGCAACTACACTGTCTGAAGCGATCTCCTTGACCACCGGCCCCTTCATCCCAGGATGCTTCTTCAGAAGCTCTTTGAGGCAGAACGAGACTTGCGAGGACACCTGCTGACCCGCAGCGCATGCAAGGCATAATGCATGTGCAGGCCTGGAAACTGCGGTAAGATGCATCCACACATGAACATGTGCTGCCCTCTCACACACACACTCTCTACATATATATATATATATATGTGCATATACACATATACATATATGCAGATGTGTGTGTGTGTGTGTGTATGTATTAAATGCAAATATACATAACAGCATGTAAAAACAGATGTACATCTCTATGTACATGTACACATATATACACCCATTCATGCATTCATTCACTCATTCATTCATTCATTCATTCATTCCATTCATTCATTCATTCATTCGTTCGTGCGTTCGTTCGTTCATTTCATTCATTGATTCATTAATTCATTCATTCCTTCGTTCATTCAGTTCAACTCAATTTAATTCAACCATTCATTCATTCATTCATTCATTCATTCATTCATTCATTTCATTCCATCCATTCATTCATTGATTCATTCATGCATTCGTACATTCACCCTGCATGCATGCAGGCACAGGGAAATGCACACATACACAAGTAATGTCTATACATGTATGTACACGTATGTACAATTCGATTTGTGTTTGTATCTACACTTCAAAGTATAAGTCTATGCTTATTTGTTGTTATATGTAGCCCCGTACTTGCTGCAACAGTCAAGCGTTAGACATATACATATACATATATACATGTATTTATACACGTTCACATAAATATATATATATATGTATACATGTATCTGTATGTATGTAGGTATCTGTGTAGTATACTTACTGATGTGAATGTATATATATATATATATATGTATGTATGTATATATATATATATATCCATATGGTGGCATATATATATACACATATATATAAACATATATTTATATTTATTTATTTACTTCTTTATATACATACGTTCCTACATGTAAAAAATATGTACACATATCTATATCTATATATGTATGTATGTATGTATAGATACACATGCAAATCCACATTGTTTGTTGTTTTTATGCTTGTATACACATATACGCATACACATATGTATCTACATATGCACATGCGTGTAGATAGATATATACGTAGAAATATACAAACATGTCAAAAGACACACACAGACACATGCATATATATATATATATCTCCCTCTCTCCCTCTCTATCACTCTCTGAGTATACACGCCGAACACATTCTACGATCTCAGAGTCTACTGCAAGGATCCCTGAAAAGGGGCCTACTCGGAGGAAGCGCTCTGTCCGTGCCGAAGAAGGCCCTAAGCCCTAAAGCCCTAAAGCCCAAAACCCTAACCCCCGAGCTCGAAACAGGCCCAGTGCCTTGCCGGAGGAGTCCCCGAACTTGTTGACAAGCAGAGCCAGCAGTGCCTTTTCCTGTTCTGGCTTCGCCGACCTCAGCCGTGCATGTACGCACGCGCACACACACACACATACATGTACATATACATATACACATGATACATATACAAATGTACGCATACAAATACTGACTGAATGATTGACAGACAGACTGAAGAACTGACTGACTGACTGACCGGCTGACTCCTGAGTGAGTGAGCAGTTGATTGATTGATCGATTGCTTGATTGAATGAATGAACGATTAATCGAATGATTGATCGGTTGCTTGACTGACTGACCGGCTGACCGACTGATTGATTGATTGGTTGACTGTATAACGTCAACAGTAACTAGCTGTATGTACACATATATGCGTATCACACATATATATATATATACACATACACATACATACATGAGTTACACATAGGAAAACACGCGCGCACACACACACACACACACGCACTTTTATTGTGCACAAGGGGAGACAGATGGAAAGATAGATATCACTTTTCATGGCCGATCGTTAACGAGTGTTTTCAACCGTATACAACCCACAGCATGCATAGATGAACACGTTATTTTGACCGGGCTGGGCCAAGCGACAGGAGCTCGTAGGCGGACCTTACGGCTTTGGTCTTGATGAAGGCCACAGTGTTCTGTGAGGCAAACCCCAGCACCTGATGCAAGGGCGATGGCGCGTGTCGGTTTCAACTTTCGGGCTCAAGTGCAGCCTCCGAGCATCCCGGCACACAACAGGCCATGGCAGCTGAAAAGAACTCAAAAACACGCGCACGAAACAGAAGGCTCCTTTCCGTTTCGCACGGCGCAGCTGCCTGCACGAAGGCAGCGACGGCGGTCTTCAGATAGTCCTACAACCAGATGCAACACTCCAGCCCTGCGCACGGGAATGCATCTGAAGCATCTTGAGCAACTCAGAGCTCCTCAAAGAAAGCGACGACGCAGATCTCGGTGAATGTGGACTTCTTGAGGCCCTTTGGTGACCTGGGAGCTCAAGAAATGCCTGCTATACCTCCCGGCACACGAACGAGACAAAACTCGCTTCAGCTTGGCCATACTTCCGGGATGGTGCGAGTTGCTGGTCACCGCCCCTGGATTTCTGCCCCTCAACATGAAGCGGAGTGCCACTGTCCCACCCTACCCCTGCCCACCTATTCTCTTTCCCTCTATCTGTCTCTCGCTCTCTCTCTGTCTGTCTGGTCCTGGCCTTCTTTTCTTGATGTTGCTCTCTTAGTCTCCTGGTCTCCGTTTCTCTCTCTCTCTCTCTCTCCTCTCGCTTCCCTGTGTCATGTGTAGTCTTTGCAAGTTTTTGCGGGGATTGCCCTTTTTTGCCTCTTCTTTTCAAACTACCTGACTCTCTATTGTGTCGTCTCGATTATTTCTTTGCTTCTGCTGTTGGTCGCTTTGCAGACAGCTAAGCTGAAGAAAAACGTATGTAGTATATCAGCAAGCCCGCAGGCCTGCTGGCTTCTGATTGGCTTCGGTTGAATGTACCCATGTCGTCCTTACCGGGCGGATGGTCCTGCAAAGGTTCAGGGTTCAGAGTTTAGGATGCGAACTACTTTTTCTCCTGAAAATAATATTCTGTTTGCTTAATAGCGACTCTGTGACATCCTCAGCCTCACTGTACCTCTCGTCGTTTCTACTGGCCGTTTGGGATAAGGCGTTAGGGACTGGGGCTTGAGGTTAACCTTGGGCTTAGTGGGTTGCAGCCAGCCATAAATAAATCCTGCGAAGCTGGGGCAAAACCTTCGGAAGTACTGACTAAAGCTCGGCTGAAGGTCTTGAAACTCTCCGAAAGGCCAAAGGTTTAGGGTACAAGCTAAGGGCTTCGACAAACGCACTCGCACAAGGCAGGCATGTCTTCAAGAAAGTCCGAGCTTTGGTGGTTTAGGGCTTAGTGAGCTTAATGTAGGATATTTAATCGCTTCCCCCTTTTATTAAACACCCCCTAAAAAAAAGGCCCAATCCTCCCCCGAAATCATCCCTGCCTTTTAAAACCTATTCTGAATTGGGGGAGGGCTTCGAGGCTCCAAATACCCTTAGAGCACAGTAAGATCAAGAGCAGGAGCAACAGCAAACGCCGGAGCATCAGCAATAGCGAAGCAGGAGCACGAGCGGGAGTAAGAGCGAGAGCAGGAGCAACAGCAAGAGTAGGAGCGGGGCAAGAGACGCAGCAGAAGCAGGAGCAAAAGCCAGCACGGGAGCAAGAGCCAGTGCAGCAGCAAGAGCACGTCCCCTCAAAAGTGGCAGTATAGATAAAAATACCCCGTAATAATAGAAACACTTTCCGAGTATCTATTGGGGGGAGGGCCCCCCCCCGTTTAATATCAGGGGGAAAGGATTACCTATACTATTTTGGCGGTTCCTTAATATACTTAAAGCTACAAAGGAGCCCAAAACCTTATTCTAACTATTAAGGTCTCTATATTACGGTTTGGGGGTTGAGGGTGCAGGGTCTAGAGTAGACAGCAATTTCACTGCGGATTCGTGGCACAGGGTCCATCTGCTTCAGCGTCTTGAGCTTCCGATCCGGCAGCAGCGTGCCCGTGAGAAGTTCCTGGGATGAGGGGAGTTGTTCGCATCGATATTTGCATCTACTCACGCGAGCTTCAAGTTCGGACGGACGAGCTGGAGGCTCGATTTTAAATGGTGTCGAGAAAGTATTTCAAAGCCATTGAAACCCTAGAACCTCAACTGAATTGTCTAGCTTCCAACCTGCTCGTCGCTGGTACACCCTCTTCGCTGCTGGGTCAGCTGACCGAACAAGCCTGAAAGTGGATGTGCTAAAAGATCCGCTACCGTTCCCCCACAGGGAACTAGCCCTTGAAGATGTTTCGCGATTATCTCGTCGGATTTCTATGGACATAAAGGGCCAAAGGCACCCTTTGCGAGATGTATGTTTGATGTACAGCAGACCTGCATTTTCAGCAAGGGGTTCCTACACGGTCTCCCAACTGACTCAGTGCTCAATGCTAAGATCCACCTTTTTACACAGGCTTGATCTAAGATCCACCTAAACCCTAAACCCTTTTGCAGCGGGCTTGCATCGTTGCCCGGGAGCTTGCCAAACCCTGAACCCTAATTGCCTAAACCCTCGAAGCCAGGCTCTGATCCTGTTCAGCTAAAACCCTAAAGCCTGAACGGTTTAGGGTTGAGGGTTTAGGGTTTAGGGTTAATTGCAGACGGGAGACTTTTAGTGCATCCATAGCCATGGCGGAGTCACTTCGCGCCGTCTTGCTGGCCATCGTCAGCAAGGCCTTGATGTAGCCCGTCCTCAGCTTTTCCAGGGCGTAGGGGTTGGTTTTAGGGGTTTGGGCTTCGGGCTTCAGGGCTTTATAAGCTTTATTCCCGTCTATAGGCTTTTAGGGCGTATGTAGGGTTTCCATGAAGCCAGGGTGGTGCGTGAGTAGAGCTGATGGAACATAAAAGTCAGTAGCAGCAGCTCCAAAAAATAATAACAACACCAGCTCGTTGTCAGAGGATGTACAACGGTGTGGCACGATGTGCAAGTTCAGGCTGTAAATCCGAGATATTATAGTCAACAAGATTAAAACCGTAAGCCATCGCAAGAGAGTGTCGAAAACACTGGGCACAACTGGATGAGCATGGTTAGAGCTGCCACTTTGTCCGCAGATGTTCCGTCTCCGCTCACTTTGCGCAGCCAGCCTTATGCTGCAAGGACAAACAAGGCTTAAAGCTCTGTAAGAAGCTGCGACGCTGGGGCTGGGACGCTGCTCTGAATCATTCCCCATAGCAGACTCGTAGACCTCCCCATGCCAGCAAGTGCGAAAAACGCCCTATTCAATTCTACTCAGGCCTTACATCATGAGGGTTTAGGGTTTAGGGTTTAGGGAAACCCTAAACCCTAAACCCTAAACCTGACATAGAACCCCTATAATTCGCTCGACGCATCAGCCTTTCTCATCTCCTCATGGCGCTCTCGGCAGGCTGTCTCGAACTCTCCCGGCTTGCAACGTTTCCGGCGCTCCTGGCAAAGGATAGAGTTTCGACTCTCACACCCGCACAAGGCCGGTAAGGCTCCGGGTTAAGGGTCTAGGGGTTGCGCACGCCTGAGACCCCGCGTGGGTCTAGTCAGCAAGGGCAAAGGGGAAATTCGCCATATAACGGCTGAGGCCTCTGGGTGGTGCTTAACAAGTAAAGTAGGGTTTAAGGCTGAAGATTTTGGGTCTAGGGTTTACTCGGACTTGCCCATGAGGTTCATGCTGCGCAGTTCCGCGCTACATGCATATACTGCGCCATGTTGTGAACTGCGCATGCTCCAGCTTGCGCCACCTGACGCCAAATGCCGGGTTGAGGCTTTATGGGCCGCTCAGAAAGCACAATCAAAAGCCTGGTTCCTGGAAGCGGATGAGATCACATAATAGCTGCGCAGATAGGTACGCAAACAAACTCGAAGAACACAGAAAAAGGCTTATGCATTGATCGTGTGTCACGTCAAATTCACGGCCGCAGTCCGAGACGTAAGCCCTAATTATTTTTTCGGCCAAACTCCCCAGAACCAGACACCCCTAAACCCCTTTTGAAACCGGACTTGATGACTACCCTAAACCCTTAACCCCTAAACCCCCAAAGCTCTAAACCGGCAAAGCACCAACATGACTCGTCTGACTGCTACAGCTTTGGGAAAGCAACCAGATCCTCGGAGTTCCCGATCTCCCACCACCTCAGGTACATCAGGCATGTCTTATAGTAGAAGCCAGAAAGTTGGAACATGATTATCCTCCTGCCCTGAAGGTAAAGTATAAGGGATCCTAGCACTAATCCTCCTAAACCCATGCTCCAACTTTCCGGGATTCGCTGTAGGAGACCCAGGGTTTATTGCTTAAAGGGTTCAAAGGATTCAACGGGCTTAAGGGGTTCAGAGGGCTTCGGGTTTAGGCTACGTAGGGTAGGGGCGGCGGTTTTTTGGCGTGGTCTTGGGGCATGTTGTAGGAGGATAGTATTGTACTACTAGATATTCAGAACCCTGTAGTACTTTCGCGCCTTGGACCAGCAAACGTTGAGGCGCCACAGGATATTAGAGCAATTGCCGAGGAACAACAGCACCTATTCACGACTTTTCCTGAAGTCCAAATCCTAAGCTGTAAACATATCGACAAGTGACTCTTATTCCCGACAAATCCCAAATCTTATGTTACAAAGAGCCTCGGTGGATATACATATATACATATACATAAGTATATATATATATATATAGATAGATAGATAGATAGATAGATAGATAGATAGATAGATAGATAGATATATATATATATCTCGTAAATTACCAAAACATGTGCTGAGCCTCACGCTTTGGGGTCGAGAATGCCTTCAAGGCTTGCACCAGACCAGTTTCCAAGGCCATGGCCGCAATAGGACAGACGAGGGTTTAGGGTTTGAACTCTTTGGTGAGACTTTACATAGGGGTTATGGTTTCTGATATAGTATCAACATAGGGTTGAGAAATATCGGTTTTATTTTTGTTGGGCTTGAGGTGCTATCGAGAGCAGAGCTGTGAGTGTTAGCTCCAGCGCTTTTCAAGCCTGCCGCGTGTCCATTACCCCAAACTGCTCAATCCATGCAGCCTGTAGGAACTGCTACGGAGATTTGACAGCCCCGAAGTCTTGAAACATCTTGCGTCAGCCCAACGAGTGCTGCTAGGCTGTCACTGGAGGTGCTTTTGCCGCAGCGTCCGCTCGCAAACAGAGCTGGAGCCAACCAAGGTGCGAGACAGCACGGGATGCATCTACCGATCAGACGCCGCGCGAGGCACCCGAAACCGGGAGGAAGCATAGCCCCACTACACCCAGCAAAGCACTGCAGGACCAAGAAGCACGAGCAGAGCTGATCAGGAAGCTCACAGCCAGTAGCTGGCCTGCCGGTTCTCAAGACTTAGGGCCTTGAAGCTTCGAGGCATGTCGCTTTGGAGAAGACAACAACACGTACATCTGTACAACAATGCAAGACCACATTTTCAGGCCCTAATTCTGTGCTGTGCCGGTGATAGCGCGGCCTGGGTTGAAAGCCCCTGGTGTTCTACGATGCTCGGCACAAAAAATTGCATCCGCAACCTACAGCAGTCAAACTCGGTGTAGCCAGGTGAATCCCAGGGTGTGGGGTTTCTGGGTTTTCAATCCCTGCGAGACCTTCGGTGGCAGCAAGGTGGAGTGCCGTCCGCGCATCGTAGTCGCTGATATTCACGTCCACGGAGTTTTCGATAAGCTGCTGCAACCTCGCCAGGCTTGACTGCTCTGGCCGGTTTATGGCTGAGGACTCAAAGTATGGAACGATTTAGGGGTTCGATCTTACTGCTTAACTGGCTTCTGGTGTGGCCAACAAGCCTTCCAGCATATCAAAGACAAAGACACAGAACCGCCAATTCATGATGTAAGCGATGCAGCTTCAGAAATCGTCCTGCTACGAAAGTTCCACAGAGCCGTTCGGACAAGCGCTCTTTGGCAGCTGCGCCTTTGGAAATGTGTGAGTTAACACCCACAAACCCCAAAAGTCCCTGCTATTCTGGTGGTTCGGGAAGTCACAACCAAGCTTCAAGGACCTTCGTCCCTAACATGACTCCTCCCTCGAATTCCTCTGTGCCCAGACCGAAGTATGTAGGAATGCAGGAAGAAGGCTTAAGGATGTTCCCTGCGGAGGCAGCGTCACAAAGCCATCCAGCTGCAAGCTCCTGCAGAGTTTGCTGGGTTTCGGGTTCATGATTATAGGGTTTAGAGTTTAGGGTTGAAAGAATATAGGTTTAAGGTTTGGGGGAATCACGTTTACAAGGTTCACGCTCAGGGTTGAAAGGATAGGATACAAGGGTGCCATCGCCCCTGGCCACGGTAGAACTGGGGTTGCCTGGAGGCGCTTTCCCATCAGGCCATATCAGGCCTCCACCGCCGCCCGATAGTGTGAATCCCACCGAACCTCCCCTGAACCCTTTGTGCAACTGGCTTGCAACGTGTAACGTCTGCCTTGCAACGTCACGCCGCCCTAACTCTTTCCCAAATTGTGAATCTTGAGAACTCTACGCCTTCACCTGCTAAACTCGACTCAAACTCAACTCTACGATCCAGATGCATCCGGGACCTGCCGCAGTCCACCCTTCTTCGAGAAGATCAATTGCGCGGCAACCTTCGACGAGAATCGTACTTTTTTCGGGCTTGACGTTCGCTGCACACCTTTCAGCACAATGGAACGATAGACAGATAGGTAAGCCTCACGTTCTCTGCACATGCCTCTAGCAAGCCTGCATATGGAACAAGCACCTATCGACTCCAGATTCGTGAGGTGCATAGCAGCTTTCAATCTCGTGTGATTCCATAACTGATAAGTAAGATGTGCTTCTATACCACACAGTGGACAAATCACAAGGTGTCTTTTGGCTGTGCGCTTCGGCTGTTATGCTTTGGCTCTGTGACCCAGACTCAGACTTGCTGTTTTTCCCTCTCGCATGGCTTGCTTAGTAGAGCAGGTTCGTTTTGTCGACTACTTTGCATCGCCAAACATGCTATACCGTGCATGATCCGGCAAGTGAAAACATGATGACCTCAAACTGATCGTTTTCCGTGTCTCAATGCTCCAGTCCTTGTTCTGATTTGTGGTATGAGTGCCAAGACCAGTGCCGGCTGTAACAGGACTCTCAGTCGCAGGATGCTTTTTCCCCTCCTTCTTCAGCACCATCACGCCCCATCCTGCCACCTGTAAAACTCCTTGGGGGTCTTAGACCTCTAAGCGTTCATAAGAACCCCTGGCCAGACAACGTTGGAGCGGGGCGAGGAGGCAAAGAGCCCTTAGTCGCTCGCGACCTCTAACTCTAACCTGCAGAACTAGATTGGAGCGACCCCGCGGCCCTGACCTGGGCCCCAAACACCCAAACCCTGTGCACCACTGCTACAGCTTTAGCTACTGCTATTGCAGCTAACGCTGCAGCTACGACGACTGCGACTGCAACGACGGCTTCCACCACCCCTGCCGCTGCAGCTGCATGACGACAACTGCTGCAAACAACAGTTTGAAGATCTATGCAACTCACCAGTACTTGTAATGCTGAGCAAAGTGGTGAGTAATTTCAACCTTCGAACTTTGACCCAGCACAAGGCCCCGGCCGAGTGGTTGTTCTGAATGGCATCTTCGAGAGCAGTACCACCCCAACGGTCCTGCACAGGATTTGACGATTTTTTGGGCCTCTGCGGTGCTGAGTGAGTTATCTCTCATGGCAGTCTGGATAATGCCCTGATAAACCTGAACCCTATGTAGGGCTGCAAATCAAGGCAAGGACTCCCAACACAACGCTGCAGAGACTCTCCATAGAAAGCAGCATGGAACCACCAAAAGCACACCGGCGTATCTTCGACCAATTCGGGTTTCGGGTTCAGGAGTGGTTCAGGATTCACTTCTGTTGTTTATCTGGGCACCGGTGAACTCAATTTGGGAGCCCAAGCCCCGACCAACGTAGACCCTTTTGTGCAAATTTGCTCGATGTCGGGCTTGGTTCTGCAGTTCCAAGTATGCTCGCGCCCACTGCTGCACACATTTCCAGGATACAGAGTCTAAGGGAATGAACGAATGAGGATGTACCTATGCATGCATGCCTGCATGGCTGTACGTAACGGAATGGAAAGCATTGCACAGCATGCTATGTTCTGCTATGTTTTGAACTGCTATGGTATGGCATGGCATGGTATGGTATGGTCGCGTAGGGTTGGGTGTGATATGGTGTGGTAGGGCAGGGTATGATATGTATATGATGTATATGGATGTATATGTGTGTTTGTATGCATGTGTAGTGACATTATTGGTCCAAACACCAAATGCGTAAATAACACCAAGTGCAGGAAGTATCCGCATGCATAAACACTACACAAGGTGTATAAACTAGTCCAAAAGCAGACACATGTGGCTCGATCCAGAACCCTTATATATACACACATATATATATGTATATGTATGTATGTATGTATGTATGTATGTATGTATGTATGTATGTATGTATGTATGTATGTATGTATGTGAGTATGTCTGTATACGTTTGCATACACATATACATACACACGCACGTAGACGTTACATATACACAAACATACGTATATAAATACGCACATACGTACCGCAGAGAACCGCAAAATCGGAGACCCCGAGCCTTGAAGTTTGGGTTGGCACGAGAGTCTAAGAGAAAGGAGATGACCTGAGACAGGTTCAGTTTCGACTCTGTCGCAGAAGGCAGGCCAGGTTCCACACATAGGGTTTAGAGCAGGGTGTAGGGGTTTAGGCAAAGAGGGAGTCTAGGGCTAGGGAAAAGGTGGAGCTTTTGTTGCATCCGACATTGGGCTTAGGGTTAAGTTACCTGTTTCGTTGCACTGCTCGATTCTTGCGTGTCATCCTTGCGCGGGGCCCATGCTAATCTTCCTGGTGCCGTTCCACTTTCACGGACTCTGCTTGGAGGGAAGCGGCCTGGAGTTTCAACTTTCGCAACTCCAACACTCCAGGCGAGGATTTCTGAAAATCAGGTCACATACAACAGGCATACATTTCTTCCCAAACGGTCTTCACATGACCCCTCTAACTGTTTTAACTAGCCATCCAGCAGCACCATATAGTCTGCCCGCGGACCTTCTAGATTCTTGTTCATCCGCAGATTTTAGGCGCCACAGTGTTCGGCAACACAAGCGTTGGTTACTCATTCTGGTACGCTGTCAAGTTCAAACTGTCTTCGGCCAATGTCGTCACTGAACATGCCGCCATCCGAATAGCTTCCTGCAAGGCCGAGCCTGTGCCGGTAAATCTAGTGGATTGCGATCCTTGCTCAACCCGAAAGTAGCATTTCTGTAAATACTTGTACAAGGAGGATGTCCTAAGTCTAAGTCTAAGTCTAAGTCTACGTGTAAGTCTAAGTCGAGAAAGAGGTAGCCGCATGCGAAGCAAACAAACACAACAGTCAGATTGCAGCATTGTAATACAAATTCATGACCGAATAGCTTCGATGATCGCGGAAGCATGCTCTGGGCAAATGCGGATTCCGCGACCTCTGCGGATTTGGCTCCCGTTAGGTGGCGGCGGGAATGCGGTTCATCGCTCAACCACGTCCGTGCTGAGGCAAACTCTCAACCCCCCACAACAGGCACGAAAATCGCCAGAAGGAGACAACACCCTCTTCAAACCAAAAACCCGGCAGTTACTCCAAGACGAGTTTGAGGTCGGCGATCCCTTACAGCTAGCTAGAGTTAGAGCCCAACCGCAACCACCACGACCACTGCGATCAGTACCACTGCTACTGCTGCCGTCTCGAGCTTCTTAGAATGTCGGGGTGCAAAGAACGCTGTGGGTTGAGCGTGACTGCGTTCGTTTAGTCCATGTCAGCTTAGGGTACCGTGGTTTACGGCATTGTACCGTAAAGAGAAGATATTTAGGCAGATGGACAGGCGGACAATCAGACAGACAGATAGATAGGTAGATGCATATATATATATATATATGGTCACACCCCCCCATGATCCAGCCGAGCCTTCTTAGCAACTAACTCTTTGTAGTCTTATGTCCCAAGACGCTTCATCCTGGAGTCCCAATCTATCGGTATTTACGGTGTTTTCTGCACTTCATGTACATGTATACCTCACTCTTTTTTTCTTTTACATCGTATGTAAACAACCCCAGACACGAAACCAGATCCTGGTTTTGGATTCTGGTTATGCTGCCGCGCTCTTGGTATACTGCTTCGTGACAACTCTTGATGTCCAAAACTTGGCCTTTCTCGTTCCAGAGTCTCTCTCCGCCGTACTCCAAATACGTTCGATCAGAAGTAGCTTACGCTTCGTAACACGAATGGAACAGCAACTCGCTTCTTCATATCATGTGGAATGCAACAACTCTTGCTACAACTAGAACAAGTCAGATGTTCGTGTGCTAGCAAGCAAAGACCCAGTAATGATCAACCTTTCCTTTCCCGGTAAGGAATATGGAAGTACACCGGTATACCATTTTTATGCTTCGTGGGAGTTAGGACGAAATATCTCGGAAAGCGTTCGTTGCTGCTCTCTTAGCAAAGAGCAAAAGACGACTTGGTTCATGCAAACGAATAACCAGACTCATTTGCGCCATACTAGCAGCAATAAAACCAAGAGAGCTGCTAGATGCTACACCGTCCAACAAGACATGAAAAGGCTCCCGTCTTCTCGCCTAAGCCTCCTCCCATCTTCACCTAACACTGTTCTTTCGTATTCACAAGACAGAGAAAAGCTGAGGCTTTTAAAAACGTGAGCAGAAACAAGAAGGCTCCTTCAGTTGATGCTCCAAAATACAATGGCGTCGTTTTGAAAGTTTACAATGCCATGAGCGAGGTACTATAGATTTAGACAAGACTGTTCTAATGCAGAATCAAAAGCCTCGACTAGCTGTAAGACTCAGCCACATGTACACAACAAGAACAACTACTAAACACTATTAAAAATACCGCTACTGGTACCGCAGAAGAAAGGCAGGTAGTGCAGTATCGAACCCGGAGCACTGTCCTCCGCCCCAAGCTGTCAACGGCAATACAAAGCTGCCGACAAAGAGCTCGCACACCCTCATATGAAAAGGAAGGCTAATAGTGAGAGCTAGGAAACGCTACCGACCCTAAACCCTGAAGCCGAAACCCGAATAATGCCTTAAACCGCCGTAAACACTCGGCCTAAACCCTAGGAAAAACACAGCAACGACCACACGACCCAAAGCCTCCAGGTACCTACTACAAAGGGCCCTATGAGCTCTAGGACCCTATATAGTGAGTGCCTGGGGGGTTAGGGTTGCCCTCCTTCCAAGCCAGGGGACTTCCAACTTCCCCTCGGAAGCGGCCAGGTGCAGGGCCGTGCGGAGGTCGTAGTCCCCACCTCTGCAAGGGCCATTTAAGGCCTTGTGGCTCCAAGCGGCGTCCGAAAAAGGATGTCTTACCATATCTTTATTTTACGGATGCTGGAGGAAGCAATTCAAATCAGCTCATTGAGGCTCTTCTTGAGGCTTCGGGTCTTTCGGAGGAACGGAATGAGGTGTCTCGAAGAGCAGCGAGAGTTGCTCCGCAGTGGGTCCAGCAAGGATGTACTACTTGCAGCTCTACCCCCCATAACAGATACAAGTAACCCCCAAACTCTAACGTAAGGCCGCAGGTTGACAACGCCGTGACGGAATGAGACGAGATGCTGTTCGGATCGATCTTGACCTCGATGAGCTCTTTGAGGGCCTGGGCTAAGGTTCCATCCGGCTTCTCATAGCGTGCAGAGCCCTCGATGCCCTGCAGGGTTGAAACTTCGCCGCAGAAGTTTGACACTGCAGCTTTGCGAGACTGGTCGAAAGCTCATGACAAACAAGCTGAAACACATGCACGGAGCCCAAGGCATATGTATGTATACGTACATACATGCATACATACATACATACATACATACATACATACGTACATACATACATACATACACATATATATATATATACGTACATGCATACATACATACATACATACATACATGCATACATACATACATGCATGCATGCATGCATGCATGCATGCATGTCGATACATTTGCATATAATGCATATGCACAAAAACCTTCAAACCAATAGGTTTTTGAACAATTTGATTGAATGCACATCGCGACATGTGTGTATTGTTGTATAGTATGGAAGCCATTGCAGACATCACGCCACACAAGGCAGCAAACTGCTGTGCGTATCATGCCTGCAATCATACAATACAATACATTACATTACATTACATTACATTACATTACATTACATTACATTACATTACATTACATTACATTACATTACATTACATACATACATATAGCTATATATACACAGACATACATGCATACAACACAACGCAGTGCAACACAATACATACAAACCAAACAACACAGACCATACATGCAGTGCATATAGAACATGAAACACATGCAACACTTACAACACATACAGGCATACACTGCAAGACAATTCAGGACAATACTAGACAATACGTATGTACATGCGTACATGCATAAACACAGTCATGTACATATGTATATATGTACGTATGTTTATTGATCTGTGTGCATGTGCCCCTGTCTCTGTGTGTATATCCACATGCTTAATACATGTATTCATATATGTCTATAGTCTTATTATTCCTATATTTTCTTCTAAGTAGTATATACTTACTATTACTATTTATTATTACTATAATTATTATTATTATCACTATTGTTGAAATTACCATTGGTCGCATTTTCTTGCTGTTATATATATATATATACATATATAACCCTTTATGCTTGCATAATTTGTTGTTTTAACATATCTGAAAGTACCCATATACTTCTATTTATGCATATGCGAAAGAACTTGCAAACCAATGAACATATTATAGTCTATGGTTTCATATGCAAAAAACTTGCAAACCAATGGGTTGTTGAACAACCCTTTGAAGGCAGATCGGCACGTATACATACCTTATTACGTACCCTAGCCGCCTGCCTACCTACCTACCTACCTACCTACCTACCTGCCTGCCTGCCTGCCTGCCTACCTACCCCTACCCACCTACCTACCTGCCTCCCTGCCTACCTACACACCTACTTACCGACCCACCTACCGACCTACCTACCCACCCATGTACGTCATACACACGCATATACGCGCATGCATGCATACCTACGCACCTACATATCCACACATATACAGATCGGTCGACACCGCCATCAGAGATAGACGACTAAGCGGGCCGATGATTTACAGATAGCCAGGTAGGTATGTAGAGACAAAGCCTTTGTGACAATTCAGGATGTCTCTCTCTAGATGTCATTGTCATTAGCATTCTACTGTTTGGGGTGACAGCACTCGGATGCTAGCGCCAGATCCTTGCGATTTAGTGGCCATCAGGTTTCCACTCGAAGCAGCGTCGCACAAGGCGGTGGCGGGGTCCTCGCAGTTTGGCACCTAAGACCTAACTTGGCCTCTCTCATGTCCGTGATATACAGACGGCTAGGAGCGAGATTTCCAGTGCCACAAAACAGCCTAAGCAGCCCAAACCATAAGGCCATTGCCCGTCACACCGCACGTCCTGAACGCTATGACTACCAGCAATTCTTTCAAACTCTTGGATCTAGGAGGTGAACGGCCCGCGTGTGAAGCCCATGTAGATTTCGACCATCCTTCCCCACACGTACGCGATTGATCTGGACATCAGGTGCGTTTAGTGCTCGGTGAAATCTGACTGATTAGTGCTTGGGAGGTTTGCGGGTCAAGCCGTTGCTTGCAGAACCAACACACCAATCAACTCCAAGAAACTACAAGTCCCCAACCGTTAACCCCGAAACTCTGAGCCCTACTTGAGCAGTCCTCGAGATTGAGGTCCGCGTTCTGATCGATCAAGATTTCCGTCACTGCGCTGAACTTTCCCAGGACCGCATCCTTGGTACGTAGTGACCACCCATAGGCCCCATAGTAGTTCCTTTTTGGGGTTAAATTATAGGATTCCATATATGAACCCCAAAAAGGAACCGCTTTAGGGCCTATGGCCTATGGGCAACAATGACATTACCAACCCAAACTAATCGTCGTCTTCTGCTTGAAGGACTGTTGCCTCAACTTCGTGTGCAAACCACTTCTATATAGGAAAGAGTGTGCCGGCACTAGGTTGTCTTGAAGTGATATACTGTACTGCTCAGGCATGTACATCCGATCAGTCTTTTTTTCTAAAATTGGCACCCTTCCCTACCGAAGTCTCAAAAATCAAAGGGCACCTGAGCCAGAACCCATCCACAAACATGTACATCAGCTCCTGGCAAGACGGCCGTTGCATCCAGGCCGCCCGGAGGGGAGTTCCTTTCCAGCGATCTTGCAGATTGACGTTGCCTGCAAAGCTGAGGGGGTAAGACAGGGGTTCGTACTTGGGGGTTAAGTCTTTTGGGCTGTCTGGTGCTGTATGAGTTCACAACAGCATGCAGACAGCTGGTTGGCTTCACCGCACGCTTCCAGCCACCCGCGGCAATTCCGCACAACTGGGGCGCATGGGTGAATTGGGTGTCTACCTTGCTTCCTGTTTCAGTGCGTTGCATTACGTCGGCCCGACTATGCTACTGTGATGCCTGGAAACTACTTTTGAGTTTCGACTCCTGCATTTTGCTTGGGCATCCAGCTTTGCAGAGCAGCTTGTTCCACTCACCCGGGTTTTGGGGTCCTCGATGTTTCAGTAGAATTGGTTAAGGCACTTTCCGGTTTTTGGAGAGCCTTCTTCCACTCGGTGTTGCCTCTGTTCATGCTGCAATGCTGCAATACTAACTCCAGGAATCACGGTTGCAATACCGACACCTCACCACAGCATGGCTGACTTCTATAAATACGACGGGTACTCCTTTGACGCCGGCATGAGCAGGCAACATCAGCTGCAAACATCGAAGCACAGCGGCTCAAGAGCAGCTTCTCAAAACAGCTTAGCTTGGTCTGAAGCAAGGCTGAATCTCAAACATTAGGTGGTTACATCCTCAACCCTAAATCTTCTCGAAGCCGTGTAGTAAGTACCCTTACATCAAATCCTTACATTAAATGATCCCATGCCCTTGCGGAAATGGCCTGGCCGAACCTGTCTCTTATTCCGAAAAAGCAAGGTCACCAGCAAAATCCTGCGAATCCCCGAAATGCAGCTACCGATGCCGAATCTAAAGCTGTAGAAGGACGAACAATAAGCTTCCCTATACCCATGAAAGCAGTTTCCTAAGACCCGAACCACTGAATCTGCACATGCTACACCCAGAAGTTCCTCCAGGCGAACATAGCGTTGAATCTGATGCTAAAGGAGACCCCACTGCGACATATGACTCTTGTTCGTTATAACCCTGATGAACCCACAGAAAGACTTACCTTATCTAATTGTATGTTAGCAGATGTTGGTAGGATCATGCAGTAGGAGAGGAAGACCAGGCATATGACCGGAAAGAACTATGTCAGCACCGAAATCTCAAGGTTCTGAAATCCCAAACCGTACAGCTCTCACGTCCGAAACCGAAACCCTAAAGTCCCAAACTCAAACCAGAAACACCCTTTTGCATCTGCGCTGAACCCATAACCTTATAAACCCCATGTAACCCTTTTTTGCACAGACTTGTGCAGAACCCTAAACCCCATAAACCCCTAAACCCTAAACCCCTAAACCCCATAAGCCCCCAAAAAAACCCGAATTTTCGAAGCCCTGCAAGACGAGGCCGGCCTTCAGCTTTCACCAAGGCCTTAATCACCTTGGGTTTGGGGTTTAGGGTTTAGGGTTTAGGGGTTTAGGGTTTAGGGTTTAAGGGTTTAGGCTTTGGGGTTTGGGTGTATACACTCTCACTCGGACAAAAAAGGCGAGGATCCATAGGTGCCATAATCGGAGTGACACAAAGCTGACAGGATGCGTTTAGGGTTTCGGCGCTCACACTCGGACAGTCCAGGCGAGCCATATGGTTCGAGGTCTGCAAAGGTTCAGTGTTCAGGGTTTAGGCGCTCGCATTCGGACAAGTTAGGCGAGGTTATTGGTGCGTAGTCGGATGAAGTGAAACACTTTAAATTCAAGAATGTCCTAACCTCGGACAGGCCACAAAAGTGGCGGCGTAGGGTGTCGACCCACACACTCGCGATGGCTTCAAGACGGTGTAGGGTTCTGGGTTTAAAACGTTTTGTGGTGAGCTGCATCTCTAATAGATCTTCTTCTTTGGGGTGGTGGGGGTGGTGGATTTTGGGTTTGGGGGCGATGGAGGAGCAGTTTTATGGGCTGTGGGATTCAAAACTCAAGTATTTGGGTTTCGGGGGTTCGGATTGTCGGGTCCGGGCCTTTCGGACTTCATGGCCGGGAGTTCCTCACGATGGTTCTCGGGTTGGGTTTAGGGTTTAGGGTTTAGGGGGTTGGTCTCCTGCCCGACTAGATGGGATTCGGTATGCCCTCAGCATGCTGGGTAATTGGATTCCCTCCAGGCTCTACCAAAGGTCATACTCTGCAGGCTGCTGGGCGGCGCCCTGAGCCTTGGCCGCTACACATCCTCAAAGCCCCATCCAGCCAGATGCCAAAGTCCGCTCTGAAAGGCAACTAGGTGCATTCTCCCTGCCCTCGGCGGCTGCAACGTGCATCGCGGTTCGGCCATCGCAGTTCCTTGCTTCCAATGCACTTGTCAAGTTTGTTTTGAGGTTTATGTCGTCCGGAAGCTGCCGTGACTACCATGGATGCTTGCGAAAGCCGGTCGTTCATCCTAACCTAGAGAAAGGGTAACACAGATTGATCGGGTATGCCGAATCTCCGTGATCGTGCTCACCTTCGTTTACGTTGTACGTAGTCTCAGTATAGAGGGAGTGACGGTGGCTGCCGGTGGTGGTAGCGACGGCGGCGGTGGCGGGGGTGGTCGTGATCGCGACGGCATCACCATCCGCATCATCAGCATCACCAGCATCATCATTATCATCATCATCGTCATCAGCAGCAGCAGCATCATCTTCACCATCATCCTCAACCACAATATGATAATCATTGCCGTAGCTGGTGCATGCGGCCTTCATCGTCATTGTGGTACCAGCACCGATCCAGAATCAGCCGGAGCAGGCACGCCAACATCAATAGCAACAATGAAAGTTGGTGAGCACGTGCAGTCCCCTAAGGGTCCATGTACCCAAATAGTACATGCATTGGCCCTAAAGTACCTACATAGGGACTACATTAAGGCCAAAGTATATACTATTTGGGTACATGGACCCTTAGGGGTCTAAATTACCTGCACTCTTGTCAAAGCCAAGGCAGGAGGGCACTATTCGACGTGACCAAGCTTCGCTGTGTCGATGGAGACACGCTTGCGGAGAAGCAGCTCCACCTGTCACAGAAGCCGGGCCTATCTGTATCTCAGAACCAAAAGACGGATACAGAGCTTGCTTGTTGCAGTTCAGCATTCGACGGAGTTGCTTGTCATGCTGTAGGCGGCCCACTTTACTGCATAAACTGCAGCTGCTTAATTCGATGCAAGTTTAGAGTCCGTCTTTTGTATGATTCCCTTCGAAATCAAGCGTTTCCATAGCTAGACATTGACTGGGGTCCAGACCAGAAGCCTTTTTGTGCTGCGTTTGACATAACTTGCCTGCTCCATATTCCCCTCCGCTGCCGCATTGATGAAAGTGATGGACATGTGCGCGGTTCGACTCAACAGCCTCAGTTGCCAGTGCTGAGAAGTGTATGTCATTGCTCTGCAGCTGCACGCAAGCGCAGCAGAGCCAATGAATAACCGTAAATCGAGCACCTGCTCCTCGAGACAAGCGACATCTGACGCACTGACTCCCTCATGTGCTGGAAGAACTCGGTCTCATCCTGCATAAAGTTACCACTTCAGGTATTTGTCGATTAAAGTTGAAGTCAGAATCAACATTTTAAATCGGACATCCACGAACAAGCTGCTTCACTGTTCCCTTCTTATAGGTTTCGTTGCTACAGACGGGGTAACCTTCGGCAGCAGCAAAAGCACACGTTACAGCAACTACCAGGCTTATGTCCTGGCCGTCGTGCATCACCGCGCCCTTTTTGAGATCGGTGCCATTCATGGATAGCTTCATAGACTGTGCGACGTTGTGAAGAAGCTGGTCCTGAAATGGCAACGCACTGCGTTCCCCCACAATCCGCTCGCAGTGATGCTGCAGCGCAGTCGCAGCTGGCACTAGCTAGATACTTCCATACAGGTCATGCCTTATAAATACTGTAGCCCGGTGATTATCACCAATCTCATCAATACTTATTCCTAGAAATGGTGTGTTACAGGGCCTACCAATCCCCAAACCCTAAAACCGTGAAGCCCTAAACTCTCTCTCGCGAATCAGACCATCGACCCGATAGGTCCTACGGACCGAAACCATTTCTCATTGACTCCCCTTGCACGCCAGGCTTCACGATCGGAATCCAAATTCGACATGATCAACTCAAAGTTGTCTGTCGTGATCTTGAGGATGGAAGACTCGACACCGGAGCGAGACCGTACCTGTACGCGACTCGAGATTTTGAGTTAGTGAGTCAAGAATGACATTGCTGTTGCCTTGGAAGTGGCTTAGATTCAGAGTCTGACATGACCCTCGAGACCCTATCCCAGTGCCGCAAGCGGCTCCTTCGTAAAGCCTCCGGATGCTATATTGGCACTTCGTCCAACTGCTACTCGTTTGCGTATGTTTTACATGTTGGGTTCAAGCTTTACAGGATAGCATAACGTGTGGAGAAATGTTTGGGGAACACGCACAATCAAACGCGAAAACATGAACCATACAAAGACGCTTTTGTTGTGAACCTCTGGACACTGTGAAGGTAAGACTGCTTGTGAAAACGACGGCAGAAGCGGATTCCCATCCCCTCTCAGGCCAAGGTGCAGAGTAAAGATGTGGCATTTTCAGGACGAAGGACACCTCGCCCACAGCTGTGGGCTCATTCGGCCTATCCTGGGCGGGAGGGATACTGCAGGTCAGCTTCGGTGAAGCATTTTCCAGGGCTTCACCGAAACTATCGGGGCTTGCGAGCAGATGGGATGAACAGGCTGAGGTCCCCCAAAAATGAGCTGGCTTTGGTGTAGAAGTCTGCGCAGCTATCTGCTGCCTTTGCCAAGAAACGCTTCTGACGTACCGGACCAGCTGCTCCTGCGAGGAGCATGTTTCCAGTTCGAGATACAGTTGAATCGAGAGTGGCATGGTATAGTGACATTGAATTGTAACAGTTAGTACCTAACTACACAACAAAACACGAACAAAGAGCCACAGACGTTGAATTTCAGATGCCGGAGCTACTGTTGTGCCTGCACTTCTTCAATGATTAAGACCTGCCTTGGAGCGACCGAGTCCGCCAATCATTCCATCCCCGCAGTCAACCCGAATGCGGCCAGTCTCTGATGATTCTGGTCGAAACCAGATTTTAGGCCGTATAGTAACCCTGATGCCCTATCGTGACCGTTGCAGCAACCCATTTTAGTAACCTTTCTACTATACAACCTTGCTCCTTAGGTGACCCGAAACTGCACATCAAGTCCGAAAGCTTCAACTCTTCGCGCTCGTGTCTCCTGCGATGTGATCATGAGAGTACCTGTCTCCAGAAAGCACAAATCCTGAGTGGGGCTGTCACAGAGGTTTAGGGTTTAGGGATTAGGGTTTTCCGAATTACATCTCATAGCCGCTCCCGACCTGCCACTCATCCTACAGCGTCGAGGATGCTTTGGGATTGGGCTTCGGAAGCTCTCCGTCCGTCCTACGACAAGGCCCTTTTCGGCAAATGGTGAGTCGCGAAGTCCATGATATGAACCCTAGATGCATTTACGAAATCCGGCTCCCCAACTTAACACGAAACCTGAGCCGCAGGATATGCCGCTCTGTTGGACACGAAGTCTGTTACAAAGCCAAGGCGCCAGCTGCTAACGCGAAGTACTTCCTAGCTACCCTAAGACTCCAAACAGCCCCAAATAGGCACTAAGGTACTACGTATCCGTAGCTTCATAGACTTTAAGCCCCAATGAAGGTACTATTCGTATACTTGCAGTCCGAGGGCTACCGTGGGGCAGATCGAAGCCATAACGACTTCCATACACATGGCTGCCGCTTTGGGGGCTCCATACCTTCTGTACATCCTTTACGACTGTGGGGAATATTTAAAGGAAAAGGCCATTACCCCAACCCTAAATAAACCCCAAACCGAACCCTAAATGCAAGCCCTAAACCCCTGGACCCGAAGCCTAAAGGTTCAAACCCTGAGCTCTAAATCCTCTAAGCCCCAGACAAACTCTAAAACCTTAAACCCTATACAAGCTCTGAGTACACTAAGCCCTAAATCCTAAACAAAATCTAAAACCTCTAACTCCTGCTTCGGAAGCTGAAGCACTTGCGGCGCGTCGTTCTCGCAGAAGAGAAACTCCGAAGGCTGTAAGACCACGACCTGGCGACACTGTTTGGTTTAGGGTTTAGAGGTCTCAGGGCTTAGGGTTTAAGGCTTGGGGCTTATAGGGTTTATGCCTTTTTTTTGTGAACGATGCATGTTCCGGACATAAGGGTTTGTGGCTTGTGGGGTTTAGGGTTTCGGGGGCCTTCTTTAAAGAGACGTCTTACCATAAGGGCTTTGTCAGGGCTTAATATACTGCGGGCTTTAGTAAACAAACAAAAAAAAGCCCCAATGTAGTATCACTGTTTATCACTGTGTAGAGTCCTTGCAGCCGCAAGCGCTAGGCACCCCAGCTTACGGATACGAGGAGTTCGGGTTGGCGAGGTTGCAGGGGGCTTTGTCAGGAAGGCTATGTCGGCAAACGCTTAGCCGATGCGGTGCAATACCATCCGTCTTCCTCGACTTACGGCACAAGGCTTGAAGCGGAGGACCTTGTGGGTCTAAGGTTGACATTGCTGATGCAGAGCCCGTCGCACACCAACGTCTGCTTCATGTCAACCATTCACAACCACGCTTGGCAATTTCGAAAAGACGAAGTACACTTCAGGGCTCACATCTCCAATCCAGATCAGCTTCAAGAAAGGCCCGTCATGATCATCGTCATCATCATTACCGACTGCTGTTACTGTGAACACATCCGCCAAACTCGTTGCATTAGGGCTTGTGCAATCGCCTGAATGTCTGGCAAACTGAAACCTCATTCTGCCTAGTCTGATACTGAGATGGTTTCGCCGCACGGCACGCCAGCCACAACAGTTAATGCCACGGTTGCACTTTACCGAAGCTGGCGGAAGACTGCCGTCGTCTGGCCATACTTCTTTCAGCACGGTCTTTCGGTATCCTTTCAGCCTCTATATAGAGGCCATAGGAGCCTCACCTTAATCATTGGAAATAAATTTCTTTCGGGGACTATTGTAGTATAATTGCGCTAAGGAGCCCTCAGGACAAAAATATTATTGGTAAGTTTCCAGGCGTAAGTTTCCAGGCTTCTGCAGTCGCCGCAACATCCCTGTCAGAGGCAGCCTCGAGCTGATCGATGATCTGCAGCATGAAGTCAGAGCTGGCACCGTTGAAAAGCTTCTCGTTGGCTTGGATGATGGGCAGGTAGATCTGGGCATTCCGGACCGTGCATCGTGCGTGCTGGCAGCCAGGATTTGTGGTATATCCGGCTTTGCAGACTCTGGAGTGGGTTTAGAATCGGTGATCAGCCATCGAAATCAAAAGACAAAACGAGAACGAACGATGTGGCTTCACGGCTGTGTCCAGGTGCGACCGGCACTGGAGCTGCTACTCAGAGACCAGGGACTTGCACGCACATGCTGACCATGCAACTAAAAAAGGGGCCTTACTAACCAGAACCGGGTTTTGGGGGGGGCATTTTATCATGAGCCCGAAGGAATAGTAATAAATGAGGGCAGAGGGTGCTGCGAGGGTCATGGACGTGGGCCCGTTTCGCGAACCATGTTCCAAAAGCCCTGAAGCTCGTCGTGACAACACTGCGTTGCGAGGGTTATCGGCTGGACTGGACATGCGCGGCTTAACTAGCAGCAGGGCAGGGAACTTGCTCTTTGACTTTCTTCTGCAAGTCCGGTGCGAAGGTCTTGAGGACCACCTGCCAACGACCACCAATGAAAGCGAGCCGAGGGAACAACACAGGAAGAGATACGGACTGAACATTCTAATCAGTTCATGGCACAGCCGATGGCGATATGCAATGGGACAATAGGAGCATCAAGGGGGAAGAACACACTACGATCAGCAACAACAGAACAACGGCAACAACACTAGCTGCCAACTGCAGCAGAAGACAATGATAAGTCTATGGCAACCACAGCTGCTGCAACAATCCCAACAACACTTGCAGACCCCATAAATGAAACCAATGCCACCACAAAAGCAAACAACAAAACAACACTGCCATGATCGGATCATCGGGTCATTCCAGGCCTCACGGTTGCCAACATCCCGGGCCTTGGACCATTGGAACATCATGTGCTGTCCTTGGTGGACGTCAAGGCGTGCGCCAAGGTGCGCATGCGCAAGGGCGTGAGTCAATAACTCGTTAAGTAAACCCTAAGCCCGAGACTTTGCATTGCCAAGCTGCGGATCGATTTGCGAATACTCGGTGGCAGGTCCAAGGAATCACCTTCCGGTCAGCAATGGAACGCCCCGAGACTCTACCGGATGAAACATGAAGCAAGTTGGGCTTCAAGAACTGAGAAATCCTGAAGAACTTAACCAGATTGCTAAATAGCAACATCCTTGATACAAGGATCCCTATATCAAGGGGGCTGTAATTTCGTGCCGAGCGTTTTCTAAGCCCCCGGCAGACCAGCTGCGCTTGACTCAAGAGTTGCTGCACCTCTCGCGCCAGATCCTTTTTCGTCTCCTGCGGGGCAACAGAATGTCTTACATTGGCGGTCTTCTTTAACATCTGCTATGTGCGATAGAGAGGAACAAACAGTAAATAGCAAACAACCCAAATCGCAAGTTGGCTGCCTCACGCATGCAACGAAATTCCAAAACTACCGCGGCGTTGCAAGACCCAAAGCAGCTCCTGCAGCTTGAAGAAAGATCCAATGACATAGGATTTCCTTGGAGTGCATGGGTCAGCTCTCGCCCATGTGGCCTAGCCGCTTTTACCAACATCTTCCTAAGCCTTTGGCTGCTGGTGAGACCCATGTCGGAAGAAAGCAATTACGCTTTGTTACCGCTTACAAACATTCACACTTCGCTCAGTCTCGATGCTCTCCTTCAGTACGGCCTTACCATGTTGGGCATGATACGACCGTCAGAGCTTGTGAGAATCCAGCCGCATGGTGCGGATCGCTGTGCAAACACGCTGACATCTGAAAACGCAACAGAACCAGTGCCAGCCTGGATCTGTGTTGAGGGCGTAGTGTTCAGCTTAGAGTACAGTTATCATCAAAAGTCATGCACCTGGCTTCAAGACATAAGTTGGTCACTGAGGCACATCGCCAGCAGCCCAGCCGCAACGAACAGGATCAGAACAAACTCTTCAAGTCTCTCTGGCATTGACCCCTCATAGTTCCTCGGCCGATGCAGAGGTTAGGGTTCAAGAAGCAAGATTTCGAGTTCAAGCTACCACGAGCCAAGTAAACCCAGAAACTACATCCGCCGACCAAAATCACTGTACTCGAAGTCGTCGGCTGCCCTGTTGTGGCTCGTACTGTCGCTTATCTACTATGAGGGTGACGATTGCTATTGCTCCAGTACAACCTCTCGCAGGTGCTATTATTACTGCCGTTTTTGCCAGGATGATTTTCATGATGTTCCCAATGTGACGTTCCTGGTGCTGTCTTCTCCGGAGAACTTCCATCTTTTGGATTGCCAAGATTTATCCATAAGCCGCCCCCTAATTTCGCAATCAAAGTGGGCTAGAGGCCTAGGCAACTCGCAAGTGTCTCAGAGAAGCGAAAGCATCGTATTGGAACGATGTCGCCCAGGACTGATACGCCTTCTGCGTCTGGTGTAGGGCGAAGGAATCTCACCTGGGGCCTCCCTAGAGTCTTGCTTTGGCAACTTTAAACATGGGGCTGCCGAAGCATGGGCGGCTTGCTTAGCCCAAGGCCCACCCTTTTTTGCATCAGGACTTGTGCAATCGCCTGAACGTCCAAGGCCCACCCTAAACCCTAAACCCTCTACATAAACCCGAAACCCAATCCAAGGAGCCGGTTGAAGGCCTTGTAGTAGGCAGCCTCGATCACGAGTCAGATTCACACGAAGGCTCGAGATCTTTAGGGCCTTGTAGGGTTTATAGGGTTTTGTGTAGTCAACAGGAACGCCTTCTCAAGTTGATTGGGGTACTCCATGTGCTGCGGAAGCTTCAGACTACTATAAGGGCCTGAAGAATTAGAATACGGTTTTGGGGTGCCTAAGGGCTGATGTCGGTAATTGTTCGCTGCATGCTTTCTGACGTGATGGTATGGTGAAACCCTAAACCCAAACCCCAAAGAAGCGGCATCCACAAGTCTAGTCTAGCCTCAAACTCCGAAGGGTCACAGTTCTAGTCACTAGTCTCAAACTCCGGGGCGTAGAATTCTTGAACCTGGGAAACCTGATCCCATGTTGAGTCGGCAAAACCGTGTAGTTATCGGTACTATCCGTATTGGCCGGGCATGGCCAAGTGCTTCAGCAGAGTGCAGTCGCTAACGCATCGGATCTGAGAGCTGAGCAGCAACCGCCCTAAGCTCCCCTAATTATCCGCCGTTTTTGTTAGAAAAACCCTAATATGGAATACCCTAATATGGAATCATGGGGGTCCTACAAAAAAAAGTTTGGTTGTGATAGGTTAAAGGTATGCTACTACTCGAGCTCCTCTTACAGATTCAATACTGCTGCCGAAGAGGCCAAATAATTGCCCCACCACTCGCTGTCGGTAGGCTCTGCTATCCGCGTGTATTGATGCAGCTGCATGAAATGGCTGTCCTGCAGTAGGCATTCAGCTCATCGGGCCATATTAAAAAGCTGATTAGCCGTCTCATTAATCACGCTTCCCGCTGTTTTCATTGGCCTTCCCGGATTGGTTGCACCTTGGCCCAAAGTCAACTTAAGTCATCCATAGACAAGCTCTTCGCATCCTCAGCCCTAAATCCTGAACCTAAGCCGATCCTGCAAGCCGTCCGAGGTAGCTTCTCTGAGGAAGGAGAGGAGAAGAAAGATGCATCCCACCCAGTGGCCCCAGCCAAGCATAATGACCTTGGCTGCCGGTTAGGCTGACAAGGGTTCAGGATTCAAGGTTTAGGGCAACTTTGATTTCGGCTCAGTTCAACATGCATGGTCATGGCAGTCGAACGATAGCTTGTCCAAGTACCCGACCAGTGAGATTACTGACTACACTGTGTGTAAAACCCTTTCAGGGGCACCTCGTGTGGTGAGAGCTAGACCTTAAACACACAGCGTGCACTCTAAGTGCTTTTCTATACGAAGTTTGCCAAACGAGCAATTTGGCAGAGGCTTCGGCATGGAGAATATGTGAATGTTGTTCCGACATCACATCGCAGCCGCGGCGTCATGGCTTGGGGCTTATGGGTTCAGGGCAAAACTCACGCTGCTAACTCCTCCGAGGCCCTTGCCGCCAGCTTGACAGTCACCCACATTGATCCAGAGCTGCTTTGCAATCGGATGTTCACATACATTTGCGTCTCTTGCTCGCTGAAAAAACCTGCGCATGTGCTGAAACAGTCTGAGGCTGCGAAGCACGAAACAAGTGGGAAGCTCGAAAACAACTTGCGACGAGCAGTTCGCCTTCCTACGAGTCGGCACGTAAGACATTCGATGCTGGTAATTCCGTCCGCGCATCCGCACCGGTGGAGAAGGAAATATCAAACTTGAGAAGTATTCCACAGACATGCTCTGCTATGCTAAACACTGAATAATAAGCATAAACTGAAACCCAGAGGAGAGCGAAGTTGCAGCAAAGACTCGCTTCAGGTATGTCAATGGCAAGTTTTGTCGCATCAACTTGCCTCAGCTTTCTAAGTACGTCATAATGTGTCAGTAGTGGATGCGAAACCAGGTAGCTGAGCAACCAAACTTCGGTGCCTTTCGATATGGTTTCAGGGTATATTGTGCTATAGCTATGACAAGGAGCCTGAAGAAACGGCGGTAATTACGAACTATTCAGTTAAACATTAAGCCCGCGAGATAGCACAACTTCGGAGCCACATTAACTTGCAGTATCTACCCTCGTTCCTAATGAGCGAATCGAAGAGTCGCGTTGAAATATTTGAAGCGATGGTTTCGGCGGATGCCAGCACACATGACGATTGCACGCCTTGAAATACATCGCAGATTTTCGTTTCTGACCCCCGCACCTCAAGCTGTTTCACGGGCCTTCATCAAGTCAGGTATGTAAGTGCAACCATCCACGAGCAAGGCTATGGGCTTTCATGTGCTATCTCAACTCCACATACGAAACGACGGTTGCACCGCCATGTCTTGTTAAAGCGAAGATGGCTCCAAGGAGAAGAACAACTGCCGAACCTTGTTGTTACCACGACACCTCTGTCAGGAACTGCACTAACCAGCAGGCAGCTTCGGGTCGAACTATGGAAGCAAGTGAGATTGCATGAGCCAGGTCACATGAAAGTGCAGATAGACATGCATGGTGAAGCAGGGCCCCTCTTAACCCTAAGCTGGGCAGGGAGGGTGGGGCGGGCATGCCCCTAAGCAAAGGCGCAGATCATGAACATCAGCAGAACGAGGTCCTCCGCCATGCCTTCGGCGGCGCGCCCCTGACACAAACTCAAAGCCGCAGCAGCAGCAGCAGCCGTAGTAGCAACATGAGTACTAGCAGTAGTGTTCGCAGCAGGCGGGCCTTTGACAGCAAAGGCTGTCGACGTAGCATTGCTGTACTAGCAGCAGTAGCAGTAGCAACAGCAACAGGAGGTGTGCAATAGCAGTAGCACTGTCGACAGCTGTCGTCGCAGTAGTAGCAGTAGTAGTGGTGGTTGTAGTCGTCGTCGTCGTTGGTCAGCAGCAGCAGCAGGAGGAGGAGGAGGAGTAGTAGTATATAGTAGTAGTGGTGGTGGTGGCAGTAGTAGTAGTAGTAGTAGTAGTAGTAGTAGCAGCAGTAGTAGTAGCAGCAGCAGCAGCAGTGCAGAAGTAGCAGCATAGCAGCAGCCGCCGGAGCAGTAGCAGTGGGAGAGGTGGTGGTGGCAGTAGTGGTAGTTGTCCATATGCGGCGTTCCCTACGAGAAAGTTTCGCGACTCCGGAAAGAACCATCGGGAGCAGCATCATCGGTCGTGCCAACAATAAGAACAGGGAACATCACAGTCACATACAAGTGTGCTTTCGTGGTGCGGTGCTTCACTGCAGAAGCCGGAGATCCAAAGAATCCAAAGCTGTTCCGTGTCATGTGGGCACCGGTCCTTGTTGGCCTCCCCCTCCATTTCTCGTAGCCTCGAAAGGACCAGCCCATGTGCAAAGCTTCCTTAGCAGGCATCGGGCATCAGATCACAGTCAGTCTGACGGACAAGCTTCGAGATGTTGAGTGGGCTGTCAAACCGAGCATGCTGTGGTGATCGCTTGTTGCGGAAAGTACCCAGATTTACTTAGTATAGATGTAGCCGGTAGTTGATGTGTAACTCGTGAATCCCAGGATTCAGCGTCTGGTCAAATTCCGCACAACCATCTTCGACTTCAAGGTATGCGTCCGGATGACAGTCATATGAATGGAACGACCTTTCCAACAGGACCGGCCGTCAAGAACACAAGTAATCTGTGTTTGGACCCTGTGTAGGCGCGTGTGTCCTCACATTTTCCGAAGATCCGTTTACAAAGGTCCTGCATCCAAGAACTTAGCTAACTGCCAGATTCCACCACACCTGAAGCCCGAACCCTCCCCGATTTTTGCATAGTTTGAAACTAGCCGAGAAGAAATCCGCAGCGGAGAACAGCACAGATGAGTGGTCTCAAGTCTTCAGTAGTCGCGGGACTTCGTTCGTCCGCTTTCGGCTCCGTCTACATCCAAGTTTGTACCACTGGCTTCATGGTTGCACAGCGTTTCCGTGCAAACGCATTGGCCCCCTGCTTGGATGTTGTTAATTGCGGATTGATTTCAAGGTGTGTGTGTGTGTGTGCGTGCCTTTTCAGCCAGTTTGATCTCTTGCATTGAGATGGATGCTTCATGCAGGTTTGTTTCCAAACCACATCGCACGAAACCGACAGTTTGCACAAACATCCCTGCACGTACGGCCAGCAACTATTGGTTGAAATCCTTAACGCTAAACCAAAAACGGCTAGCTGCTAGCTCTGAATCCTAATCAGTCCTGCAGCTTCACGGTTAAGAATAGCTATCTGTTTTCAGCTCAGACCACAAACACTGGCACATCCTGTATCATTACAACGCTAATTTCAGAGCAGTCATCGTGTAGAAACATCCCTTGGTCAGCGCTCTTTGAACGCCGATCTCAGGAACATGCGCACTTGACAAGCTTGTGATGCGAGTGCAAAGGACTACCTTCGAGGGGCGTTTGGTCCTTATCGCCCCGGCGCCGAGCGACCAACCACGATGAGCAACACAGCGAAGACGGCTTGGAGCCAAATGGCCCTTGCTTTCTGCACCCCACCTTGGCTGTGAAAAAGATTCTTGGCTTTAACGGGCTTCGGGTTTTGTCTCGGTGTGCCATTGCAGCGTTTCCTGGTTATGTAGACTTGTGCTGACTTCTGCTAACAAAACTCAAGCATTTGGTGTGCACACATCCTCCCAGGTTCGCGCATCGGAGAAGGGTGTTTTGATTATATATAGAGGCATGCATGCATGTATGTGTGTGTACGTATGTTTTTGTGTGTATATATGCATGTGCACGTGTCTGTGGGTATACATATATATATATATATATATGTGGCTGTATATATTAAGGCTCTAAGACCCTAAACCCTACACCCCGGACCCCAAACCCAGAACATTAAAACCTAAACCCTGTACCCGAAACCCCGAGCCTGAGATCAGGCTTTGGGGTCGCGACACGACGGCAGCAGCCCGGTCCGTCCCCTTTAAAAGGGCAAGCAGCTTGTGAAGAACTTGGCGATGGATCGGAACAGCTTTATCATCGATCTCCTGCGCAAGATTGCTTAAACAAAACGGAAAACGAACCCTGAAACCTTAACCCAAAGACTCTAAGCCCCCAAATTCGACAATCCTACGCCCTCAAGCAAGCCGTGAACTTTCACCCTATGCCCTGGGACCTGGTGACTCGTTGCCCTAAGCGGGAGCCCAGGGTTCGGAGGTTCAACTCGCTTCGCTGTGCAAGGGCTTTGGAATTGCGGCGCTCAGGGTTTTAGGGTTTAGGGTTTAGGGTTTTAGGGTTTAGGGTTTAGGGTTTTAGGGTTTAGGATTTGTGCAATGGGTCATGCGGACTGTCACGAAGGGAGACACTTGGCGACTAAATGGATGCCAATAGGGTTTCAGGGTTTAGGGATAATTACGTGGGATGAACGGGCTTTAGGGTTTAGAGTTGTAGGAGCTTTAGGGTGTAGACATCTGTTTCAAGAATAACAACACACATACACACATGACATTCACGGTTTTCATGGCAAGAGGAACAATGAGAAACCAAACATCGCATGTGTTGAGCAACACTAGTTGCTAGCAGTACTCACGGACTTGCGGAAGGCCGACAAGCGGCTTCAGTATCGCGAAATTCTCATCATGGCACTGTCTAAAAACTCATTTGTTCCACCCTATAATACGAACCTTCAAAATTAAGGTCGGCAGGTCGCAGCTAAGTCACAGAAACCTCTCTGCGAGCAGCTAGAGCGTCCTTGTTTCTGGGCCTAGAGTCCTAGAGGCCCCGCAACATTGAACTCGAACTAACTCAAGCACACACTTGTAAACCCTGGAGCTTCGGGCTTAGAGTTTGGGGTTTAAAATATCTGACACCCAGAACCTAAAGATCCCTCAGCACTAGATTCTAAACATCCCTACTTCACGGTGTGTGCCCTCGCACTCGTAACGAGGCAAATCAGGTTCTCGCGAAGAGAAATGCTTCATGAGGGTGTAGGGTTGTACGGTCTAGGAAAGAACACACCAAGTCGAGATCAACCAGGACTTCAACATGATTCAGGGCAGATTGCCCACGTGTCTGCAGGCTTGCAAGAGGTCCAGCAGTATCTCAACCAATCCACCTTACTCCTCGGGCTGTTGGGGGATCTCTGCGACAGCTAAACGCATGGGGCGCCACAAAGACCTCCGAATGCTGAAGAGGTATAGACGAGCAATCCTGACATGCTAGCCGCTAGAAGCGAGACATGCCTGTCGGAAACTAATGCAATTAGGACTTAAATGGTTAGCTTCGGAATTTTTGGATAGGTGTCTGTACGTGTTTGTATACTTCTCTAGGGACTTTAAGGACTAAGAAATACTGTGCACCCATGCAGCATGCCTGCAACTGCGCACATCATCAGTCTCCAGCTCTTGGAGCTTGGCCTGCATTTGTGATTTGCGCTTACTAGGGCCGTCAGGGCCCTCAGTGTTGATCAAAGCATCGGCTCAGGCATGCGCATGGTCCAGTCAAACCGATCCTGCCTTGTAGAACTCTGTCAGAATGCTTCTGTCTGCAGGAGAGTATTCCAAGAACCTGGTGCCGCAAACGTCTTGAATCTGCTGTGACCCGTATGGCGGGCTCTTCGTATTAGGAATCAACTTTCGGCGGCCCTTATGGCAAGACCGGGGTCTATACTGATTTTGTCCACAGCAACTAAATGGCGGGTGGGACCACCTGGGCATGCAACGGGTCTCTGTGAAGGGCTTTAAGATTTAAACTCAAGCCTTAAGCAGCGCTTGACATGGGACGTTGGCGCCGGAGACTGCGGGGCGGTGTTTGCATCGATGGTATTGGCCTACTCAGCTGGGTTGTTCGGCATCGTCTATACCGTAAGCCCTGAACCCTATGCTGCCCTAGACCAAGACCTGTGTACCATGCCCTGGACCAACAAACCTTATGTTACGCCAAACCACATACCTTATTCTCGAATTCCTAAAGACTCCTGGGATTTCGATTGCCCCACTCGCCCTGAACCAGAAACAATCCTCGCCTCTTCATGGCCGCCTCAGGGAGTTCGAACACCTCGCAGTCCGTGACGACCTCGTCGCCCGAGTTTTCGCAGGCAGCGTTACACAGATAGGGATTCCTTTCAGCATCGGACCTACAAAGGTTCCATAAAGGTATAGGGTCTAGGATCCATATGAAAGAAGTTGCGGAGACCAAAAAGCTCGCGGATGCGAGTTGCAACGGTGCAACTTCATGGTGGAGCACTCTGGACTGTATGCTGGTGCTGCTGTGGCGACGGCAAACCCTTCCTTCGAACCCGTGGCGGTGGTGGTGGTGGGGCAGTGGCAGCAACGTCGTCGTATGGTTTAAGGGCCACCCGGCCTCCACTCGCTGTTCCGTGTTGGCCTGCTCGAGGTCAAAGACCTGCGAGGAATATTGCGTGTGCTCTGAACAGTGAGGCCTCCTGCGGGGTGTAGGGTTTAGGTAAGTGCCACGGTTTAGGGTTTAGGGAAGGGCCACGGTTTACGGGTTTAGGGCCCTGGGGTTGGGTTCTAATTGCTGCACAATCGGGGGGCATAAGCCGAAAACCGGACTCCTGGAGGAAACCCACCTGGCCAATGTGTCCCATGCCCGAGGACCTACCGTAGACAAGAGGCTCTATAATGGATCCTAAATCTCGAATCTGACTGATCTTGACTGAAAGTTCTAGGGAACTCCAGCCTAACATCTAAACCAGCTCTCTTGCAGCTTTGCAGAGCACAGGTTACCCTCCTTGAAACCAACTTGGCGGGTTGCCGGCCACCTCAGAGTAGTGTGCCTGTCTGCATAATGGTACTAGGGGGGAATGGCATAACTCCTTGTTCAGGCTTCTGTGCCATCGATACTGGTTGTAACATGGAGAAGAATCGAACTGCAATTGATAGTCACATGAGAATAGTGGCAAGAAAACTCCCGGCCTTGAACTCGCCCAGAGTCCCCCCCTCACCTCAGCATTTCTGTGGCGGTACACCGTGGAGAAGTGTGAACGTCATGAGCGCCAACACGTAAATGACAAGACAAATCTGCTTCATTTCAAGCTAAGTGCAGCCCGATAGCTAGCTCAGGGCCCCCATACTGTTGGAATATTTGGAATCATGCATACACACACAGACTAAGGACTGTTAGCAGCTCTGCACAAGCTTATCGGGGTGGCTTGGGCTTGGAAACTTGAACATGCACTATGTAAACCGACGTCTCTAAATACTCCAAATCCCCACTAACCGATGTGTCTAGAATAGTGCTAGCAGCGGGTGGGTACAGCGAGCGACACATGAGCAACATCGGGCAATAGCACAGAAGACATACATTCGCACAAAATGGATGTGGATGACTGGCTGTGATCACTAATCTGCTCCACTTCCTATGACCATGGGCACCATAGCAGTAGATGTAGTACTGGAAGATAGCTATTAGTCATAACAGTACTAGTGCTCTCAGGCTCCTTCAAACCATAGGCACTCGAAGGGTTGAGCCTTGAAAGTCACAACTGTAATCGAAAGTATAGACTATCACACAGCTCCCACAACAAATTCTCAGAGGTACAACGCCTCTGTGTCACCGATGATCTTTGGTAAGTGTTGGTGAGGCAGAAGGTGGTCGTCAGCAGCAACGACGTGAGCGCTCAGACTCTACTAAGACCTTACTACACTACAACCCTGCGTGTGTCTTGTCCCTTCATGCTCACGACGGATGCGGCAAAACACCCGGCGTGCGCGCCTGCGCCCGTGCCCTGAGGCGTAAGTGTACACACTCAAACACAAACGAACAAACCAACAAACAAATGAATGTGTGTATATACATACAAAGAAAATGAAACAAATAAAAACATAGATAAACAAACACACACACACACATGCACACAATTCTGTATATATATATATATACACACAGGCATACACATTATGTAAAAATAATTTGCACACAGCAACCACATGAACCTACACGCATAAATGCGTGTTGGTATATGACCCGCATTTGCTATGACTTCACCAGTCATATGTAGCTATGGCTCCCGAACCTGATGACTGAGCTCGGCGCGAATGTATGTCACGCGGCTACCTGCTTCACAGGCTCTGGAAGGAGAGGCGTAATTGTTGAACTGCTGGGATTTGTAGGGCTTAAGGAATACATGTGATCGTGCCGATTTCTGTGCCTGATGGACATTGAGAACAACAACACTCAGAACAAGAACCTGCACAAACACTACCACAGTCCCGAGACACACCTGAACATCAAGGTCATCACCATCGTCATCAATATTTACTATTCCTGGCCTGACATAAAAGTTGCATGGACTGGCTTCTTTGGCGCTGGAGATAAGAGATTCTCTGAACGTGGGCATCTCTTGTCGCACCGGAAATATTCAGGTTGAGCAAAGTGTGTTCGACGTTTCGGCAAGAAGATGTCTGCCAACATCGACCAACATATTCTAGACATATTCTAGGAAGGAGCTGACTCTTACTCTCTGGCCAGTTGTAAGTGGATTCGGGTCATCCTGTTCTGTGAAGTGTCGTCTGCAGTTTCTGGTTTGCCAGCAGATGTGCAGCAACATGTGTTTCGGCAGAGCATCTCATTCGATAGCATAAACCTCTAGCACCGTCAACCTGCCACTACCTAAAACACCCAAATCTTGTGGACCTGAAAGTTTGCTTATGTGGATCAGACTTTCAATCACTGTCGGAAAAGAGCATAGTTATAGTTAGTCGAGCCGTCGCTGCACGTTCCCTCTGTGTTACTGGGCTCGATCTATGGCCACCGCATGTGGAGATGTATGGGTGCTTGATTTCCCCGGATCCAACCCCATACCGTGGTGAACGACTAAACCCCGAACTATCAACGACAATTGCGAAGCCCCACACCCAAACCCTGAATGACACAGACCCATTTTCGTCAGGGCAGACCGTCGCGGAAGATCACTTCTCCCTCCAGGATCAAGAACAAGCTCGTGTTGTCATCGTGTTCAGAGTAGAGCACCTAGGGTGCGGATGATTTGAAAGTTCAGGGCTTAGTTCTGCCACTGCATCAAAGGAAGAGAAGGTGAGATTTTGTTGATACGACCGGTTGGGCTTTGAGGATTGCACCCGAGACTCTACTCTACTCGACATAAGCCCGCGCACCGGTTTCTATCTTGCGGCCAAGTTCATGTATGCCGCCGACTGGAGTATGGAGCAGCTTCCAAATTTTGCGACATATTGGGCCGTGCTTGGCTGCAGTTTTGCGACATATTGGGCCGTGCTTGGCTGCAGTTGAGCAGTGGTGGTGCAACAACCCCAAACTGGGCGTTAAAGCCTCCCCTAGCTGCCCGAAACGCCCAACCCTAAACCCTAAACCCTAAACCCTAAAACCCCAACCCCAGGCCATGCACCTCCCCCTTCTTCTTGGAGACCACCGATCCGACGTCGACGATTTTAAGCCTCAAAGGAGTGACGGAGCAGTGCACATTCTATGCTATACGAAACTGTACGGTTTAGGGTTTGAGGGTTTTAGGGTTTAGGGTTTAGGGTTGAGGGTTTAGGGTTGAGGGTCCCTAAACCCTAAACCGTTAAACTACACTTACTAATAATCTACCCCGTCATATTATGATAAATGATACTATGCTGTGCTGTATCTAGTATATTGCGATACCTTGTATTCTACTGTAGAATACAATGCAATGTTTTATCAAAAGTTAGTATAGTATGACATGTCAATATAATGATGTGTAATATCATTAAGGTCATATATTCTATGGTAATCATATCATGTTATCTGTATTGTGCTATGTTGCATTCTTTTGGCATGTTGTTTTGTGTTATGACCTCTTATCTTGTATTACCGTCAGTTTAGATTTGTTTACGTTAGATCAGGCTAGATAAGATTCTGAGTCCAAGATCAGACTATAACTGACTATAACTTGTTATATCGTCTGCTGTTTTCATGTCATTGAGACTGCAAGAGCGATGGCTGGGGTTCCAGCAAGAATTCGGAGCTGCAGGACGAGAACCCAGGCAGTCGTGTGAACAAAGTCCTGGTCAGATCGCAGGCTCTGACGGGTTCAAGGTTTCGGGGCTTATGACTGGGAATACGCATCGCAACATTGGAGAATGCCGGAATTGCCTTTGCCTCCATGGAACTGGACCTACAATCTCTCGCACCCGTTTGACCTGTCTTCACCAACATTACACCTGCATGTCTGCAAGAAGCGGTGCTTGCATTGCCGGTCAGTCGCTATTCACCATATAACTTGCAGGTAAAATTTGTTATGTCCGAATTTTCTGGACACATCGGACTTCAATACGTAAAGCCTGGCCACCGTGGGATCTTTTTGTAAGGGGTCGTAAGGGTGCCTTGAAGTCGACACTGCCCGAAGAAACTTGGCACGTCCGAACATACGGCCTTGCTTTCTGTGTCAGCTGCTGCTGTCGATCCACCTGCGTCGAGAACCATGCAGGCAGGATCAAGGTTCAAGATTATACACAAGCTGCTTGCCATAGAAGAACAGCTTTGTCATGTCGAACGGCCGCAGCAACAACAACAGTCAGCATTATCACTTGCCGTGGCAGTGTCGGTCAGGGCCGGGGAGGACATGTTGAAGGTGGCTGTAACACCGAGGGGCTCCCTGTGAGCGTCAGCACCGAAGCACATTTCGTTCACGAGAACATGCTTTCCACCTCGAAATGATAAGTTGCAAGATATCATTCCCAAAGGACATCTGACGGACAGTCACCACGCCTGCCGTTTTGTCTGGCTGTTCCGGCTAAGAATGCCCATTCCCTGGATCTCCAAAACCTACTCCAGTTTTGGCATTCTTAAGGACGAAGAGATATGCAAGCGACCGCATCAGAAAGACAGAAACAGCAATAAACAAAACAACACCAAAATCAAAGTCGTTCTGGTGGCCCAAAAGAGGCATTCGTTGACCAAGAGGGCATTGGTTGTCTGGAGAAACCCGCAAATGTGCACCCAGGCGCCCTACAATGCCGCGACCTCGAAGTAGTAGTAGTAGTAGTAGTAGTAGTAGTAGTAGCAGCAGAAGCAGTAGCAGTGCGAATAGAAGCAGTGGCAGCACCGGCCGTGCAACGGGCGCAGGAGCGAGAGCAGAGGCATTGCTCTCTCCACAAGATCGCAAATAACCAGGTTCTTGCTCTGCAGGTTCAGCTTCCACTTTTAATGGAGAAACATACAGATTCGAATAGTTCTTAGAGCCTGGACATCACAGCAAATGGAATCAGCACACCATCCCACAATAAAACACACTCAAGCTTCAGTCTTGGACATCTCCACGCAGACCGCCACGGGGCCTTCCTCATGATCGAGTTGCCATCGCTGGGCTCTTGAACCTCGCCACCTCCAGCGAGGGCACACTGTCGGGTTCATTGGGGTTCAGAAGTCGGTTGGGAATTGCAGAAATCGGCGGCTTACGGCAGCCGTAACGCAAGAAAAGTTACCCACTAGTTTGTTAAACAATCACGGCAAGGCAGTAAAACCGATTCCTCCTACCTCGGGCTCTTTCTTTAAGAGTTTGTGGCCCACTCTGTGGTACTGCGTGAATGGGGCGGGTGGCAAACCATCCCTGCGCTGCTTCAAGCATTGAGATAATATCTCCAACACCCATACAAACAGCCGAAAGCATTGTCAATGGCAAGGAGTTGTGCAACTGAGCATCTGCCGGAAGTACCGTATGCCCTGCCTTAAACTCCAACCCCAAAGGCCGCGAGCTCTTGCGTAAATCCTGTAAAGCCGTACGCAGCTGCTCAAGGAACCTCGTATCTTGTCCAATGCTTGCAGCAAGGCATCCACCAGGAACCATGCCTGAGGAGTAGGCAGGGCACATGCACAAGCAACTATGACACACAACAAACATTTCGTAGAGTCAATGATTTAGATAATTTAGATGGAACAGAGGCAGCAACAGCAACAACGACAGCAACAGCAACAATAACAGCAACAACAGCAACAACACCAACAACAACAGCAACAACAACACCACCACCAACAACAACAACGACAACAACAACAACAGCAGCAGCAACAACAATGACATCCACAACCACGACGACGACGACGACGACAACAACAACAGCAACAACAACAACAAACAACAAGAACAACCACAACAACAACAACAACAGCAACATCAACAGCAACAACAACAACAACAGCAACAGCAACAACAACAGCAACAGCAA
>CAJNDV010031164.1:0-12846 GCA_905221635.1 Symbiodinium sp. CCMP2456 | reverse complement strand
AGTTAAATACGAATGACTTACTTTGTCAAAGACGGAAGAATGACAAGCATTGACGATGAAACTTTTGATATGATATGGAAAATGATGGAAAATGAATATCAACCAGAAAAAACACAAGAGGAGAAAAATAAGGAGACAAATGACAGATTAAATAAGAAGTATAAAGAAAACGGATATTTCACTAATTATTTTAAAAATAACAATAATTTTTTGCCTCCTACATGGCTGAGCGAGTCGCGAAGTAGGGTCTCAGGAGATTGACGAGTGAATTCACTCAAGGTAGGCACTGTATTGCCCGCAAATAATAATAATGAAATGATAAACTGTGATTTGTGTGGATGTCCCTTAAAGGGAAAATCCAACCTTTCCAAACACAAAAAGACAAGTAAATGTAAAAAAATATCAGAAATAAAGTGAATAAATTAATATTAATAAGTAAATTACTTTATTAATATTAATTATATGAGTAAAGAGGAAGTGTTAGAAAAAATATATTACGATTTGGAGCGTGGCTTTGGGAGTGCTGAAAATTTACAAAAAGAAGCAAAGAAAGACGGATTAAGCATATCGTTAAAAGATGTTAAGGGATGGATTAGAAAGCAACCTAATGATCAAAGGCGTAATTATAAAAATCATAAGAGTTATTCAGCACCGTTTGCGAGGTCAGTTTATCAAGTTGATATTATGGATATGATTAGTTTAATGAAAGACACAGGAACATATGACAAAAGTTATAAACGCTACGGCTTATTATGTATTGATATTTTTAGTAAGAAACTTCATATTGTTCCTATGGAAAACAGAGACGGTGAAACTGTTTATAATGCTTTTATGGAATGTTTTAAGGTTTTAGGACACCCACAGAGTTTATATACTGACGATGATGGGAGTTTCAATACCAACAAACTACAAGCATATTTAAAAGGGGAGGGAATAAATGATATAATAACTCTAACACATGCAAATGTCGCAGAGAGGGCAATTCGCACTATTAAGAAAATGATAGGAGACAGAGCATTATCTACTAAAGGGGCTTGGACAATATTATTAGCACCAGTCTTGAGAAAATATAATAATATGGAACATAGCACTACAGGTCTCACTCCAAATGAAGCACACGACGACAATAATGCTGTTAAGGTTAAGGCAAATAGTATATTAAAAGAAAAGTATTTAAGAAAGTATCCTAAAATAGAAGAAGGTGATATGGTGAGGGTATTTGTTAAGGGAAAAGGTAATTACACGAGCAGGAAAGAAACAAGAAATCAGTGGAGTGAGAATACTTATAGAGTTAAGAAAGTAGAGCGTGATTTACAGTTAAACAAATATTATGTTCTTGAAGGCTTGAGTAAAAGATTTAACAGACACGAGATACTTCTTATTACATAAAAACTACTTAAAGACAAAACGCCTTAGAATAGTAGAGTAGTATTATGTTCAATTATAGAGTGTGTATGAAATGTAATAACTGTTCCAAGGACAAAATTTTAGAAAACCTTTTTGGGAAAGACATAAGTGATAAGATTAAAGAATATGATATTTGTGATCAATGTCATTATATGAGAATAGAAGAGATAAACTTTAAACAATGGTATTTGTTATGTAGGGATGAATTAGATAGTAGAGATTATACTGATATAACCGAAAGTGAAGAAGAAGAGATATATATGGATTTCATATATGGTTGTAGTGATAAGTTTTCAGTGGATATTCCTGATGTAATGATTAACATTATTCAAAAAAGCAAAAATCCATACAAGAAACACATTTTGAGTTATTTGCGCAAAAGTAACGGACATAACATTTATCCACTTCTTATAATACGAGAACTGTTTGATAAATCAACAGATAAAGAAGAAATTAAAATATTATTAAATCAATATAACTTGAAAAATAAATATTATTCATACTATAGAAAAGAAGTATCATTAAATATAATTCATAGAGAATTGTTAAAAGAAATGTATAGGGAACTTTATGATAAGCAACTTTTTATTTATAAAATATATATGACATCCTACACTATCATAAAATATTTTGACGAGGTTTTCGAATAAGGAGTATCATACTTTAAAACAGTTTAAAATATGATATAGGTGATAAGTCATTCAAAAATGGATGAATGGGCGATGTAATGGGGAGTGAATGAGGTGGGGGAGTGGATGAGGTGGATGAATGGATTAGGCGAGGGATATGAATGAAATGAAAGAGGTGGGTGAATGGATGAGGCGAGGGATATGAATGAAATGAAAGAGGTGGATGAATGGATGAGGCGAGGGATATGAATGAAATGAAAGAGGTGGATGAATGGATGAGGCGAGGGATATGAATGAAATGAAAGAGATAAGGAAGTGATAGAGAAACAGAAGAGAAACAACAAACCCCAGCCCGAAACCTGAAACTTACACGCCCCACCCCAGACCCCCCCTTTACCCATTTTTTCCCCCCCCTCCCCAATTTCCCCTCCCCCCCCCCCGCAAGCTGGTTGCCAAGGCGCGTCTCTGCACCCGCAATTCCATTTCATGGGCTTTGGCCTCCAAGATCTTCTGAGCCTGGCAACTGAGTTCTGGAAGTAGAGAGAGGGGACCCTTTGGGGGCTCTGAATCTGAAAGAACCCTTCGAACTTCAAGAGGGGGGGCTGTGGAGTTTAGGTAGGGCTGAGCTTAGTCAAAAAAGCTGCAGGACACTCACACCTTCAAACCAATGTCTTCGCCTTGTCGAACCTTCCGTCGTGCCGGTCCACTCCGAAGATCTTCAAGGCAAACACTACACACTAAGTCTGCAAGCCTTCATCCCCAACCTATATGCCACTAGCGCTTGGAAGCAAGCATCCCGCAGAAAAGCAAACCGTAGTTGGAACCGATCCACGACCAACCCTACGAACCTTGATTCCGAACCACATAAACACCTGACCCACACTAGAACTTGCCTCGCGCTCCGCGCGGAGCTCTTCCTGGTCGTCTACGATAGTGCAGGTCCTGCAGAAGGAAGTCGGACAGACTGTCTAGCAGCTAGCACATAGGATTGGGCGCGAAGGTGCTGGCATGGAAAGCCAGAGGATGCTCAAGGTCGGGACTCTTGCTCCCCGAACAATCCCACGCAACTGCTGGATGAACTCATGACATCCCAGTATCCCAGCACGAATTGCAAGGCTGCGTTCCCCGGTGGTAGGGGCACTGCACACAACATCACACAACTCAGGCACGATGCGGGCTATGCATTCCCAAAACATCTAAACTGGCAATGAATGCAGCAAAAACGTGCCGGTGGCTGATGAACGCCCAGAATCTTTTTGTTTTTCTTGTCGTCTTCGGAGAAGAAGAAGCGGTTCTGACCCTCAGAAGCAAGCCCAAGTAAGATTTAGATGTGCAGCTTCGGAAACGACGCTCCGGCTGCCAACAATCGCCGTCAACATGCCGCTGCCACTGCTGATGAAGCACGTCTTGGGATGACAAGCTTGCCATGGTAAGACCTTGGTTATGAAGCAACAGCCGATTTCCTGACTTCCCATCACGCCTGCTGGAACAAGAGTCTGCCACCAGGTCGCATTTATAGTTCTGGTAAGCGCGCGTGTATGACATGCGCCAAGATCTATGCGTGTCCTGTAGTCTTGATGATGCAAGAGTCTCGCGCAAGGGACAAGCGGCTCAAGCGGTGGCTGTACTGCCCTCCATCGTCAGCAGCCGACTTCTTGAGAATCGATTGCAGGACGGGCTTGTTGCCTCCCAGGGCAAACACTGATTGACTGCCGCACGATTTAGGATTATTGAGTTCCATCTGTTCATGTTTTCAGCCCCCGACTAAGCGGTTTTGCCTCCAGTATTGCAGAACGAGTCGCTAGACAGGGTGTCAAGGCATCTAGCAAGCAAATTCCCATGCGAAGGAACGTCACCGTAAACGGCTTCACCCTAGGCTTTTGAAGACCGGCAACATGCTCAACCACTACAGTCGAGTAGCTCCAAAAAGCTGTGGCCAAGTGGCTGCTTCGATGGAGCATCGGTTTTTCGGATGCCACTCTGGCGACATGTTCCATAGCAGATGCCACAGCAGTCCTCAAAGCATACATCCATGCATACTTATGCGCCTACTTGCACACATAGACAGTTCGTACATGCACATACAAACATGCATACGCACGTATACAACATGCATGCACAAACATGCATTCATGCACAAACGCATGCAGACATAATCACTTACAAGCGCAACAAATGCATGCATGTGCACATGCATGTTTCGAACATAAACAAATCTTGCTTGCATGCATGCATGCATGCATCATGCTTGTATTCAGAACTTGTTACATAGACAAGCTGATAGAAGTCGAATTTTCTCAACAAATATGTAATACAAAACAACATGTATAGAACAAGCGCATCTAGATATGCATCTTATGTAAGAGCATACCCTCCTTCAAGCGATATACATGTGCAAATATCACATCAGAAAAGCGAAACCTCAAACCCTTGAGCTTGCTAGACAACACTGAAACTCAAACCGGCGGGCGGTGACGGCATAGTGCATGAATCCGAGGAGGAAGAAGACGACGAGGGAATCGGCGCCAACTCGGCCAACTCCTCTGGTACACTCCTGCGGAAGCCAATCTGGACATTGCTACGTACTGAAGCAATTCGGATCAAAACATGTCGGTTGAAACTTGAACCAGCACAAACAAAGCATAACAAAGCAACACGTACAGTACCAGAAACTCTAACAACTATACGCATACACGCGGACTACATGTGTACTCCAGCTGCATGGGGAAAGCTCAGGGGATCTCAGGGGCATTCCACAGACTACATCCACGTACTGCATTTGCACTCGAAAATGTGGGGGTTTCAGAGAATCGGGGACCCTAATATAGCACCCTAAAGAGTAGGATCCTTATTATAAGGACCCCCAATAGGATACCCTAATTTTCGGAAACTCCCATGTCCGTACGGGGAGGCCTCGGAGCTCCAGGAGCCTGGTTTAGGGTTTTTTCCCCACCCGCTTCGCTGACTAGGTTTAGGGTTTAGGGTTTAGGGTTAGGGCTCAGAGCTCGAGGAGCCTTGGGGAAGCAGCGGGACCTCACGACGTGACCAGCGAAAGAGGACGGATGCAGGGAGGAAGGGAGACGGAGGGAGAGGCAGCAGGAGACGAGCCAGCTCTGCGATAAACTTCATGAACAGAAGGAAGGAAAGAAAGGGAGTGAACAAGGCAGGGAGGCAGGGAGAGAGCAGAGGGAGGGCAGAGAGAGGGAGGGCGGGGAAAGATGCGAAAGAGCGGGGGAAAGCAGAGAGCAAACGAGCAAAAACGCACTTGTCCTGCGGGGGATGCTGCCCGGCAGTTCATCCGAAGACTGGCCCTGCTCAGAATTTTCCCTGCCCATGCGCATCGCGGCCAGTGCAGCCTGAGGGAAGCATGCAGGACTGGGATACACCACATTAATGTGGGACTGAACAATTCGAATTTTTTCTTGCTTTTATCGTATGAGTTGTGGAAAAATATAGATATCTATTCCAGCTTTTATACGTCTACATGACCAGCATCTCGAGCAGACCCTCGAAGTTCCAAGCTGGGATGGGGATGAAAGGAGTTGAGAGACTTAACAAAGTCAAGTTGCAGAGTTGGTCCCGCTGGTCGCGTCAGAAGTCTGGCGAACATGAAATTCGTGTACTTCTGGCAGCTCGCCATCGAAACTGGCGCGATCATGTGGATTAAGTGGGAACTTCTCAAGTGCGAAGCGCTGGGAGTAAGGGGGCAATAGTGCACAGCAGTGGAATGCCCGGAAGAAATGTTATAAAACATCTAGAAGAAAATCACATCTGATTTGCGTTGGCCTTATTCGGCTCGCCGCCCCCGTTTGCTCGTCCATCTCCTCACTCAGTGATTGCGATGCTGAGCCTGCTGCGGCGGGTGCCGTCCTCGAGCTGCGGGCATTGAGCAGCTAGAACCGACTAAGCTCCCTGACAAAAGAAACATTAGCTGTGCTGGTGTTCTCCTAGCTTTCTCTAAGCCCATGCGGACGAGGCGCTTTTCTGGAATGCTCTTTAAGATTCGCGTCCACTGCAAGCCATCCTCGCCAAAAGATCCCTCTGATCTCGCTGCAGCTTGCTTCAACTTTGTTTTCATCCCTCCCTCTCTCTCTCTCTCTCTCTCTCACTCTGCCGTTAATCCATCGGGCCAATGGCTCTGGCTGTCAGCCCATGCTCAGAACGGGCTGCATTCACTGGCAGGTGCTTGGTTAACTTGCCCGACATTGCCGTGCATGCCAGCCTCAACCAATGCCAACTACCCCAAATCAATCATGCCGATGCTTTCGGTTGAAAAGAACCCCTGAAGTCACGGCCTGGAACTGTGCCGAATCTGCCGGGGCATTTTCGGAACTTGAAGCCGCAGGGGCTGCCGCCGACGCAGGGACAGCTGCAGCCGCTGGAGCTGCTTTCAAGCTCCCCGGAAGTGCTGCCTTCGCAAGAAATTGTCAACATGAGGCGACGCAATGTTTTATTTCGGATCAGATCAGTCCTGATTGAAAGCCATAAAAAAAATCAAGCATATCCCGTGAACTTCGGTCCAAACCCTGAGCACAATAAGCTGCCTGCACTGGTGGGGCCGGGGGCCTTGGTGCCCCTCGGCCGGCTCCTCCGCAATACGCATCAATCGCATCCAAACAATTTGGAGGTGGGGTTCACACTTCGCACACTGCTGCATCAAGAAATCTGCGTAAGAAGTGTACTGCATGATTAACTGAACAACTCCGACATGGCCTTTGCCCTGTGCAGGTGCTGGGGGGCGCGGTGGATTCATCCCACTCTGCCAGACTGGCCGGCGTGTCGCCCAAGCATTTGCTCGCTCATGCAAGCAATTCTACGACCATGGCGTGGCAATAATCGAAAACTCGAACCACACAATATCGCGAGTACACAAGCCATGCTTGTGGCGCGTTTGTGCCAGAATGTTCAAACTTTCAAATGTGCACGAAAGCGTGCTCAAACACGTGGTGTGCGGTTCTGCACAGAAAGTGGCCCGCGAGCGGGGCACTAAAAACAGGACGAACAACCTATGGCCTGATTCCTCAGTTTTACATCCCGGGGCGAAGCGGCAAACCGCTCGGCCCCTCGGCTTCAGCGACGTGGCGGGCTGCTTGCAATATTCGACGGACAGTGCTCCGCCAGCGACCAGCGACCTATTCCACACAGGCAGATCGTTCGCGACGACCTCGACGTGCCGCTGATCCACATCGAGCTTTTATGTCCCCAAACCGCAAAGTCCTTGTCGCGCCCGCAATGGTGACTGCTTCGCTCTGGTCCCGTTTCCTGAGCAACCGGACTGGGTGCCTCATTCGTGGCCTCGCCTCGCGTTCGGTCTCCTCTAAAGGCCATGCAAACAGCGTCATGGACGCGGCCCTTTGTCATCGAGCGGGGGGCTGCGGTGTGCTTTTGGAGCACCTCCTCGCAGCGGCCTGCGCCGATATTGCTTCGTGATGGGGCGTGTTGGGACCCAGGGAAGCGCACTTTCAGAGACCATCGGGATGAATACCTGTTGGGGGTCTTGGGTCCCTGTTTTGCAGGGTCATTTTGCCCCATTCAAGCCGGGCATGCCCTCTGTCAGGACACCCGAGCTGACCGTGAGCAACTTTGCAATGCGTATCTGCCAGGCGCGCATTCTTCGCAACATACCCGCGCAACCGCACGTTTCAGGGGGCACGGCAGCGTGGCACTACATGCAGGTATCGAGCTGTGGTCGCCGAGCGCAGCACCCCCCGACCGCTGCACTGAGAGACAAACGCACGCCTCACAACACGTGGGCCCGCAACTGTCCACCAGGTATGGAAATCAACGCAATATGGAGACCCTCTCGCGCGTGGGCAGGATGTGGTGGCCGAAGCCGCCACGAGCTGCAAGTGCAATGTCGGCAAGGAGCGTCTGGGCGGCCAGCAGGTCGCCGCTTCTTGGCACGCCCTGCGTCTCTCGACCTTCTGAATGGGAAGTTTTGTAGAGATAGAGAGAGAGAGAGAGAGAGAGAGCGAAAGAGAGAGAGAGAGAGAGAGAGAGAGCGAGAGAGAGAAGAGAAAGAGAAACAAACGTCCGGCGGCCGTCGGACAGCGCCTGTGAGTCGGCATTCCAACGGCCCCCGACCTCCACAGCCAGGACGAGCAGGCATTGGCTGCCGCTGCACTGCAATTCCGGTTTTGTTGCGCGTTCGCAGCTTGCGGCTACGCAAGCCTAGAGATCAGAGGGTGCATCCAAAAATATTGAGCGTGGCACTGTGGCCTCCTGGGCGGATGCATTGCCCGCTATCAACGCCCGCCTGCCTTCGAGCGCGGCCACTTATGTGCCCCTCCTAGAATCCCAAGCCGGAGATGGCGCGCACTGCCTTGCGGAAGCAGCGAACGCACGCCGAACCTTGCAGGACCAAGGATGGAGCGACTGCCCCACCTGGCGTATGATCCTTGAAGGAGCCCGCCCCGCCCCGCCAGCGGCCCCGAGTGCAGGGGACTGGCCGCACGGCTGGCAGTACCACGCGTCGCGGACCCTCACCGTACACTCTCGCGATTGCGTGCTTCTGCCTTCCCTGCCGCCCAGTTCGCGCGCACTGCTCCGCTCCCAAGCAGGGCCGCATGCCGGAGCGTGGCTCACTGCTGTGCCGTGCGACCAGGCAACCACCATCCCACCACAAGCAATGCAAATCGCGCTGAGGCGACGCCTGCGTTTGCCCCTGCCTCTCAGCCCCAGCCGCTGCGGCCCCAGCCCTGGATGTGGCGGAGCCATGGACCCTTTGGGCGACCAAGGTCAGGCTTGCTGGCCGGACGTGCGAAGGTCGTAGAGCACGCCTGGGTCCGCGTGGCGCGCGAGGCCGTCGGAGCCGAAGGGCAGGTCGTGCCACAACAGTGGCTCGCCCACACAACCGTCACCGGCGTCTCGGCCGAGGACCGCCGGCGCCTCGACCTTGTCGTCTACGGCGCCACTGCCAACGGCGGAGCGCTCTGCTGCGACGCTACCCTCGTGTCCCCCCTTACGAGGACAGGGCACCCCCATCCGTGCACGGTGGAGGTGGACGGGGCGGCGCTCAAGGTAGCGGAGCGTCGCAATTACAGCACTTACCCGGAGCTCGCGAGGGGCGGCCCGCAAAAGTTGCTGGTGCTCGGCTCGGAGATATAGGAGGCCGCTGGAACGTGACAGCGCAGCACTTCGTTCGCGACCCCTCCGCGCACCGCCCGCAGTGCGTAACGCCGCGTCCTCAGGCTGGGCGCGACGTTGGTGGGGCGCTTTGTCCGTCGCGGTCCAGCTCGCCGTGGCAAGCACAGCCTTGGGGCGCTCGTGGCCGGGAGCTCCTGCGCCGGGGCCGGGCGACGGCCCAGCACTGGACCGTGTGCTTGACCTCGCCACGGATGACGGGCCAAGCCGCCTGCCATTGCGGCCCTAAGCCGGGACCGCTCCTAGATGCCGTAGGCGTAAAGTAGCTGAGACGATTTCTTGCAGGCGGAAAAGTCCGTGAAAAAAAAATAAAATAATCACAGCATCTAAACTTAGTTTGTTCGCGTCCAAAAAGCTGAGCCGCGCGTACTGTATTTTACCGTGAATTGGAGAGAAAAACGTTGGATTTGAAACACGACCTGGATTGTAAAACATACCCTTAGGTTTTTACAAGGACTTTATGGTTTTTAGACACGTTCACACATCTTAAACACGAAATTTAAACACAGGCAGAAATATATACGTTTCACATCAATACACATGCATTTCAGCAATGCAATCTTATGGCCACCAAAGTTGAAATCAAAACAGGCATGTGTATAATACACGATAAAACATGTCAAAAACATGTTTTGGAAGTTTGCGGTGTGGAGGAAATGATCGGCTCTACCAGACCGTTCAAATGTATTCCAAGCAAAACACATGAGAGGTCAAGACCAACCATGAGGTGACATCAGCGACCAGCTTCACTTTGAGGCACGCAGAAATAGAACAAATATGCCAGACAATTTTGCACTGTACCGGGTCCGAAAACGTCGGTATGTTCTGTTTGAAACCCAAGGCCGAGCAAATGTCAAGAAATTTTGCTTTGTCCCCGAGGCCACGACACACTTTTGTTCCGCCCGCCGGGCCCATCAACAAGTGTCACGAAATTCTGCCTTGTAGTTGGTGCCGGGTCAAAACTGGCGATGCGACTGTTACTTCGGCGATATTTAACCCTGCCATGTGCAAGGTGAAATTTGCGGCACGTTGCCCAAACATGCATGTTTATTGTAATGTGTGGGTCCGGTCTGGGTCGGTGACAGGTTCTGGGCCGTCCCAAACATACACATGCAACGATGAACTGCCAGAGTCACACGGCTAGCAGTTGTAAGCAAACGACACAACCACAAGCACGGCACACTCGATTTTTCCAACGTGGGTCATCTTGTTCCAAGATGCGGTTTGCGATTCTAGGGCTTGTAATGCCCCGAGCCACGACGCACCGCGCACCACGAGGTCGAAGCGTCGGCAGTCCGACTCACGTTGGTACTCCTGGCGCCGAACAACGCGCAAGTTTCGCACCTACCCCGAGCTCAGGCGGGCAGGCCCGATGCCGTTTGGTGGTGTTCGGCTTGGAAGTCGGCGGTCACTTCGATAGTCAAGCGGTGGCAATGCTCCGACGGGGGCCGCAGCAATCGCCGCGCTCACGCGCGCACACGCAGAGCCTGAGGAGCTGCCGATTCGGCCCTGTGACGCCAGCGACGGTGCAGAGCTGCCGCTGGGAGAGCTCCTGGCCGAGCCACCGTAGGCGTACCGTAGCTGGTATTAATCATCACGTCTCAGCAACAGCTATTCCCCATGTAGGCGCTCGATGCCACAAGCTGGTTCGAGAGCCTGGCAGACGCATCAGTGGCATCGTAGCAGACAAAAAATCAAAACCAGTGATTCCCAATGTAGACGCTCGATATCATAAACACCCGCACAAGCAACACGTCAGCGACTTCATGGGCAGCTCAGTACAAGCTGTTGCGTCCTGTTGTGTTCCATTCCTTCCAGAATCCAATGAAAAGGCCAACGAACAGCACGCAACATCAACGGAATCCAAGGTTTCTGGGCCGGGGTCAACCCAACAGACGCGACGGTGGCGAAAGACAGCGCAACAGGAACACAACAGCAATCAGTGTGTACAATATTGAAAAGGGGTCACGCATTATTGTCACATCAGCGGCACAAACAAATCCGAGGACAGAGTGTTGTGTGCAGTGCCTGGCCGAGGATGGCCAAAACAGTTTTTGGCCTCGTTGCCCGTCGCTTCTCCCCGGCAATGACATGGCTGAGCTCATGAGCTTTGCAAAACCGCTTGCGGAGCACAAGAAGTCCTGTCATGCCCCAACCTCTGCAGCGACACAGCTGGGTCGCATCATGTATCCCACCCCACACTGGGGTGAAGCACCCGCAAAAACTCACACATCACCGAGCGTCTGATTGGGGATTTGTGATCACGTTGATTCGGGATTGTTGAGGTTTGATTTCCGAAGCTGAATTTACAGCAGTTTACATGGATAATCGTTCTTTCCGTGTTGCTGGGTGCTTGCTGGGTGTTTGCAAAATCGGCTGGCCTTGATTTGCCGTTTGGTGCGATGTCGCTGATGTGTTTCTGGAGCTGGTGCTTGCTACATCGCGCGCCTCCACGGGGATTGGCTGGTTTTGAGGTGTTGTTTGCTGCGATGCCACTGATGCGTTTCTTGTGTGTGTGTGCGTACATGCGCGTACGAAATCGAGCGTCTACATGGGAATGGCTGGTTTTGATTCGTTGCTCTTTGCGATTCCACTTGCTGTTGCGTTCTGTTTCGTTTCTGCTGCGTTAGTTTTTGTTCGTATTCAAGCATGATGCGGCCCAGCCCCGTGCAGAGTTCCACTTTAACACGGTTTCCACCTGGCCTGGTTTGACCGCCCGCAGTGCTTGAGAAAACACTTGTCTTTTGACATCTTTTGACTCGTGTCATTTGCTCCGGCCGAATCCCATGATGAAAGCCAGATGGGCTGCATGATCCAGCGCATTTTGTCTGATGTACCCAATTATGCCTACTAGTCATAGTGTCGTGTCCTCAAAATAACAAACATGGGCCGCCTGCCGCCGCGGCATTGACACGGGACCAAGTTTCCCTATAATAAGAGCCGGACATAGCTGGACACAGTATACTCAGTATACCATGCCAGCACTATGAATATACATACGTGATCGTATACAGGACATTCTCCCATACTGTGTCCACCTTTGCCACCTGCGCCGCGCGAGCTGAAGGGTCCTGTGTTTGGTGCTGTTCCGATTTTTTTCAAATGGGACACCGCATTGATTGCATAAGCAATAACAGCAATAATGGTACCAGTCTTTTTAATACCCGCAGTAATAGTTTAGTAGCTGCTTGTAATGAAAAAGAAATAGAAATAGAAGTACAAGAGTACTAATAATAGTAGTAGTAGTAGTAGCAGCAGCAATAGTCGTAGTAGTAGTCGTCGTCGTCGTCCTGGTGGTGGTGGCAGTAATAGCAGCAGTAGTAATAGTAGTCGTCGTCGTCGTAGTGGTCGTCGTAGTAGTAGTAGTAGTAGTAATAGTAGTGTCGCTAGTAGTAGTAATAGCAGTGGTCGTGATAGTAGTGGTACTGGGACGTGGCAGTGGTGCTGGTAATGGTGCTGATAGCGCCAGTGGTCGTCGTTGCCTTCGTCGTCGGAATGGTGGTAGTAGTCGTCGTACCCATGTGGCCAAATTTGGTTCGTCGCCAGAGCCCGTAGATGCACCAACCTTGGTACATAGAGCTTCGGTCAGCTGGAGTGGATGATGTTGCAATGCCTCCCTGCAGACGGTCGGCAAGTGGTAGCTTTTTTTTTTTCCCCCACAACCTTT
>CAJNDV010031163.1:7294-39966 GCA_905221635.1 Symbiodinium sp. CCMP2456 | reverse complement strand
GCATGACTTTCGAAAGCTTAGACTAAGCCCTAAACCCTAAGCCCTATCCCCTAAACCCGAAACCCTAAACCCGAAGCCCTAACCCAAACCCCTTAAAAGAGACGTTTTGGCTTCGGGCCAGAAGGGTCTGGAAACACGGAGGGGAAGATTTTGGGACGAAGGGGTCCCATACTTTGTGCCAGACCTTACTTAAAGGCTGCAGCCCTAAGCCCCAAACCCTGTGTTTTTAGGGGATTAGGGTTTAGAGGTTTGGGGTTTAGGGTTTTTGGGCTTTAGGGGTTTTGGGGTTTTGGGCTTTAGGGGTTTAGGGGTTTTGGGGTTTAGGGGTTTAGGGCTTTAGGGGTTTAGGTGTTTAGGGGTTTAGGGCTTTAGGGGTTTAGGGGTTTTGGGCTTTAGGGGTTTAGGGGTTTAGGGTGTCGGGCTTAGCACCAAACCCCTAAATCTTGTGTTTTGGGGAGTCGATCTGATTGGGCGGTGCGATGTCAGAGCTTCGTGGCCGTCCACTTAAAGGGTTCTGGGTAACCTCCTACGAATCCGACGCATGCGGGAAGTCATGTGGTTTATGGCTTAGGAGCTACGGTTACGCCAATTCGCCCGAGTCAACAACTTCCGAATGTTTCGACGATACAGTTGTTTTATGTTGTTTTGTTCGGCCCGAGTGCAAACCCTTTTAACTGCCACGCCCGAAAGCCAGAGCCAAACAGGGTTTAGGTCCAAAAATTAAAAACTGAAACCCTATACCCTAAGCCCCAAAAGAACCTCAAACCTTATATCCTCAGCCTCAAAAAGACTGAAACCCTATACCCCAAGCCCCAAAAAAACCTGCAACCCTATACCCTAAACTCCAACCCCCTGAACTTGAAGCCTTAAAAACCTAGACTCCTAGACCCTAGTTAGACCCTGGTCCCTGATCCCTGGAACGTCGGCTTTCAGCTGTGCCTTTACTGTAGGTATGCCGAACCATGCATGCACAACAACTTTAGGACAGATCTCGTCAGAATCATGTCGCGAATTTCAACATGAAGACCTGTGTGACGATCCTCAATCAGCAGTTTTTCTCATGTAAGTTATAGAGGAGCAGCAAGGCAAGATAAAATGGGATTAAGGTCTTATGCGGGTTTTTTAATTGTTTGGGGCGTGATTAGGGCTTGGGGAATCGGCGCTCGAAAGCTAAACCCCGGAACCTGAATCCGAAAATACTGAAGCCTAAACCCCGCAAGCCTTGTTATGTCAATCCCTTATTAAATTAAGGGTTCAGGGTGTTAGGGTGTTAGGGACCAGGATGGATATGCACAGGTGGAGCATCACCACTTCGCCGACCGAAGCTCTAAGAATGGCATCCCGGCCTGAACAACTTCAGCTTGGCTAATTTAGGGTTGGGTTTAGGGTTTAGGAATTGTGAGCCCATACTTGAGGGTCGGTGTCTGTCTTTGTTGTTTTTAGGAACCTATTGTCACAATTGAGCTCCAAGGGCTATTGTAACTATTCTAAAGGCGCTTAAGCTGTAGGGTACCTTAACACTTTGACCCCTAACCCCCGCAGCCTCACACTTGTTTGATGTGCAGGGTCTTGGTTTGAGGACAGACTGGGAAGTTGGAGGGTGTAGGATGTTCGCATCAGGGGACTTAGAAAACAGGCCAGAATTGGGATCATAGGTAGCCTGATCGTTGATCCTAAACCCTGAACCCTAAACCCTTAATCTTAAGCCCTAAACCCTAAACCCAAAGCCCTCTACCCTAAACCCTAAACCCTAAGCCCTAAACCCTAAACCCTAAATCATGATTTGTGACACTTGGTACGGCTTACAAGAAATCCTGTAGACTGGCCGAAAATTCGGGGAGTGGAGGCGGGTGCTGTGAGTTTGTTCATCGGGTTTAAGGTTTAGGGTTTAGGGACTTCCCCAAACCCTAAACCCCTGAGGCAGTAAAGCTAAACTTCATTAACCGAAGTCTTAACTTAAGTCGCAACCTCACAACCCTTGATGTGAAAGCGATTCTCCACATCCGTCAACTTTCCAAACCTGGGATCTGGATGTTACACCAGCCAGTTCGATCACTCGAACAATCCGGAACGTGTGTACCCTGTAGTCGCAGTAATACTAATCATCTAGTAATAATACGAAGGATACGAATACAAATGCAAATACAAGTACGTATATTACTACTGAAATACTAATAGCAGCAACAGCCATTAGAATAACATACTAACCATAAAACGAGGTACCTTAAAACACCAGGTAAGGTGCATTAACACACTATTTCAGGGAGCCGCTATGAAACCACATAGAACGTCCTAAGAACCCGTTAAAAACCCCCTGACGCTTTAGAGCGAGGAAATTGCTACGGGATTTGGGTTCAGTAATAAAGGGCTTCGTGTGCTGTTATATGGCAGGTACAGGGTTTGCAGAACGGGTCGTGTCAAGGCTTCGCAAGGGAATGTTTGGTTTTCCAGTATAAATGGAGGCCAGATAATCAGTGGCACTAGTCGTTGGGGTTCCTTATGGTCCCTTGCTGGTAGCATACCCAGCACACTGCTCTAATCATTAAGGTCCTAAGTTCTTCAATCCACCACAAGCCCTCCACCACCCGTATAGCAGCCCCTTCAAGGAGCCTGTTCTCTGATCGACATATCATGGCACCCATCAATTATGGTCGAGAGTTAGGGTGTAATGTTGTTAGGGGGTTCCTGGAGGTTCTTGTGTTGAGGTTTAGCGTTTCAGGGTTCAGAATCTAGGGGCAATCCCGGCATTAGGGTGCGAGGTTTAAGGTTTCGGCTGCTCTCTTCTTATGATGCTGCATGCCATGTTGGTGAGTTGAGGCAAGCTATGGCAAGCCGCGAGCTCAGCATCAGGTAAGTGTTGGTCTGTCATTTACGGAGTTTGGTACAACCTACTACTTGGAGGATCATGGGACTTAGTAAGTAAGGCTATAACTACCTGAATTTGGGTTATAATTACTTATATGTATAGTTACCTTATTTATAACCCTAGTTGCTAAGTCCCATGATCCTCCAAGTAGCTCTTGTACTTAGGTCCCCAAGCCGTAAGCGAGGGATCCTAAAGCCAATTGGAAGAGGCTTGACTTGGCTGTTATATGGGTAGTTCCCTAAATTAGGGTCCCTTTTGGGGTCCTTGTGATAAGGGTGCCGTAATATATTGGGGACCCAAAACGGGACCGTAATTTAGAGAACTACCCATATGCTGTCAGGAAAGGTAAGCAATATCCACTCCACGGAGGCCTTTTGTAGACATTGCGGCTCTGGGCGTACTTGTAGACCCAAACTGAACCGTAAATTCTAATACCTAAACTCTACATCCCTAAGCCCTAACCCTAATTCCTATACCCTAATCTCTAAACCCTAATCCCTAAACCCCAATTCCTAAACCATAAGTCCTAAACCCTCATCCCTAAACTCTAAATCCTAATCGCCAATTTCAAAGCCTAAACCTAACCCTCAATCTGAAGTTTTAAGCCTTAAACCCTACCTTAAGAACCCCAAACCCACTTTTTTTGTAGGGTCTTATTATAAACCCTAATATGGGAGTTATAGGGACCCTACAACAAAAAAAGTAGGTTTTGGGTTCTTAAGGTAAACCCTAAACCCTAATATAGGGGCCTTAATAATTACCTATGCTATTTTTTTGTTTGGGGGGGTCCTTCTCATGAGTACAGTAGAATGGGCCCCGAAACCCGATTCTAACTAATAAGGCCCCTATATTAGCCCAACCCACCAGAGCAGTAACCCTAAACCCTAAACCCTAAACCCTAAGACTTTCAGCTTTTGGCTCCATGGTCGAATCGTTAGCCGCTAGGAGGAATAGGTGCTTGGAGCCACAGGGTTTAGTGTTTAGGGTTTAGGGTTTAGGGTTTAGGGTAGTTCTTTAGATGGTGTAAAGAAAGACCTTGAAAGGGTTAACTTTTGGGGTTATATGGGTAGCTCTCTAAATTCGGGTCCCGATTTAGGTCCCCCGAAATAGTACGGTACCCTTACCAAAATGGACCCTGAAGGAACCCTAAGTTAGAGAGCTCCCATATCCCGAAAGCCCTGTTCCGCTGTTAGAGAGTTTCGTGTTTATGGGCTGTTTCGGCGTTGAGGTTCCCATATAACCTGTGCCTAAACCACCACAAAATCTGGTGCAAACCCAAATCGGGCGGTATGTTCAAGAGCTACCACTCGCAGCCCTACTACCCTAAGGCTCATGGACCCTCATAGTGAAACCCCAAGCCTTAGCCCCCAAAGCCCAAACCTTCCTAAACCATCAACCCAACATTCCTGACTCCACCGCACTCTGCCCTCACCGCGTCCTCAAGCTGTTTCTCGTGGCATTGCTTTGGCTGTACGTGCCTCGCCGTAGATTCCGCGATTCGACCAACTGCCCAAGCCGCAAGGAGCGTTCATTGGAGGAGATTCCATGCAGTGAAGTGTGGCTGCAAGACCTGTTGCGGCACTTTGGTGACCTACCGTACTTACGAAGTCCATTCAGACTCTAGAGTGGATCTAGGTCGGAACCATGCTGCTCGTGGAGGTGCTGAAGCAGGTCGTCCTCCGTGCCCTTTCTGGCCGTCCACACACAGCCGCTGAACGCACAGAAGGCATGGGGCCAGGCCTCGCCCGTGTCCACTTCTTCTGGAAGGGCAAGAGGCGGGATTGTGGGATGGTCCCGAAGCCTGGTCGATGCCAGCTTCGCAACGGCATCCTCCATTTCGCGATGCGGAATAAGAGCCTTAGGTAGGGTCTAGGAGTCTAGGTTTTAAAGCTTCAAGTTCAAGGGGTTTCAGTTTTTTGGACCTAATATAATGTAGCGGCCTTAATCATTAGAATAGGGCTTTTGGGCTCCTTTGCAGTATAGCTATAATAAGAAAGCCTACTAAGCCCTAAACCCTAAACCCTAAACCCTAAACCCTAAATCCTAAACCCTAAACCCCTAAACCCCTAAACCCTAAACCCTAAGCCCTAAGATAGGCATGTTCAGCCTGGAACAAGCAAGGCCTTGAGTCGTTGACCCGAAGCATTGCTTCCCTATAGATCCTAAACCCTAAACCCCAAAACAATAGATTCTCGGATCCCCAGATATCGCTTGAGCCCAGAGGCCCTGAACAGAACCCACTCTACATTGAGGGACGAGTCTAGGGTTTGGGGTTTTAGGGTTTAGGGGGGTTTAGGGTTTCAGGATTTAGGGGGTTGGGTTTCGAGTTTAGGGTCTTGGAAGTCAAAGTTGATTGGCAATGTGCATGGACTGCTGTTGTCGCAGTCTACCAGCATGTTTGGTCGCCAGCCAAGACAGTGCAGGCTAATCGCACAGATCGGGAGGCGTTGCTGAAGCAGTTGTCAAAATGCACCAAGCAGGTCCCCTCCCGAGACACCCTGTTGATCGCAGGCGACTTCAATAGCTCGGTATCTCACGCGGCGAGACTCGTAGAAGAAAGAAAAGGGAAGAGGAGAAAAGGAAGGGAAAGATGAGAAAAGAGGGAAGGAAAAAAAGAGAAGTGGCGCCGGCCGAGGAACGACCAGATGAGCCCGAGCTCACCAGCTTTCTTAAGACTCACCACATCGTCGCCTTGAACACCTGGCAGGCCTCCCCCAGTCACACATTTGACAGAGGTGGGCGCGGAAAAACATATCGACTACATTCCGACCAGAGAGCTTGCCGCAGGACGCTCAGCGAAGTCGAAGCCTTTAATATACGGGCCTTAATAATTCGAATAGGGTTTTGGGGCAGATTATACTATAAGTATAATAGGAAACCCCAAAACCCTATTCTAATTATTATGGCCCCTACATTACGTCCTTCAAACTCGGCAGCTGGCAAAAGTACAGCCCACGCATTGTAAAATCAGGATTTAAATCCGGCATCCTGATCTCTAAGATGCCCTATAAGGTAGTTTTAACTTCTTTAACAACGTGGCAACGCCCGAATGACCTCAACCCTGGACTCAAACCCACTAGAAAACCAAAGCGAAGAACACGCAACAACCTCCCCCCAAAAAAGCCATGAAGCGAACCCTTAACCCCACACCGAAAAGGATCAACAAGACATCCCAAACCTTAAACCCCAAACCGAAAAAATCAAACAAGACACACCAAGGCATGAATCAAGCCCTACACCCTGAACCCTAAACCCTAAACCCTAAACCCTAGAAACCCTTAACCCTAAACCCTAAAAACCCTAAACCCCAAAAGCAAAGCGAAGCTCGAGCAAGGACCTGAAACAGGCCGCGAAGGACTGTCTGGTTCTTAGTAGCGAATGGGGGATCATGGGACTTAGTAACTAGGGTTTTGGGTTTGCAAGGTAACCATAGTAATAAGCAATTATAACCTTATAACCCCAATTAAGGTAGTTATAACCTTACTTGATAACTCCCATGCTCCTCGAAGTAGGGAACGGGGGAATGGATCCCGATGATAGTCCCTTATAAGGTCCTTATAGTAGTCCCCATAACCCATTCCCCCACTTTCTCCTAAGAACCCCTAAACCCTAAACCCTAAACCCTAAACCCTAAAACCCTAAACCCTAAAACTCTAATGCCTTAAAACCCTAAACCCTAAAGCCCCAAACCCTAAACCCTAAAGCCCTAAAACCCTAAACCCTAAACCCTAAACCCTAAAACCCTAAACCCTAAACCCCTAAACTCCAAGCACCAGACAGAGGAGCAAGCATCCCGGGATTTCCCTTGGGAGCAGCCAGAAGCTTCGAGCTTCTGGGCCCAAGTTGAGGGCTTGTTTGGTGTCTAAGGGCTTTAGGGTCTAGGGTTTAGGGTTTAGGGTTTAGGGTTTACGTTATAAGGCCCCCAGTATGGGTTTTTAGGCCCCCAATATGGGTTATAAGTCCCCCAATATGGGCTATAAGTCCCTCAATAGGGGGTCTAGGGGCTTTAGGGCTTTATGGTTTTAGGGTTTAGGGTCCAGGGTCTAAGGTTTTAGGGTTTTAGGATTTTAGGGTTTAGGGTCTGAGGGTTTTAGGGCTTTATAGTTTTAGGGTTTAGGGTCTAAGGGTTTTAGGGCTTTAGGGTTTTAGGGTCTAAGGGTTTTATGGCTTTAGGGTTTTATGGTTTTAGGGTCTAAGAGCTTTGGGGTTTTATCGTTTTAGGGTTTGGGGTCTAAGGGTTTTGGGGTTTAGGGTCTAAGGGGTTTCGGGGTTTAGGGTTTAGGGTCTAAGGGTTTTAGGAGTTGAGGGCTTATGATTTCGTTATAGAGGTCCTTAAGAAGGTAGGCAATTTGGAGTTAAGATAGGGTCTAAGGGTTTCCGGGTCCAGGGTTTTAGGGTCCATGGTCTTTAGGGTGTCTTTTAGGGTGTGTCAGGGTTTCGAGGGCTTTAGGGTTTTAGAGTGTTTTGGGGTTTTGGGGTTTTAGGGCTGAAGGGTTTTGGGGCTGTAGGGTTTTCGGGCATAATCGAGGTTTAAGATTGAGGGATTTATGCTGTCAGGGTTTAGGGTTTAGGGTTTTTTCGGCTGTATGTGGGGACCTCTTGCTGTTTACGGGATATGCTCTATGACTGGTCAGAACCCACTGTTTTGTAGGGTTTTGGGGCTACAGGTAGGGTTTAGGGTTTATAGGGTCTATGTACCTTACTAACGGGCTTTCCTGCATTCCTGCGAGCGTTCCTTCAGGAGTTCCTTTCAGGGTTTAGGGTTTAGAGGGTTTAGGTAACTTATGCTTTAGGGTTTAGGGTTTAGGTGATGGGTTTAGGGTTTAGGATTTAGAGTTTAGGGTTTAGGGTTTAGAGATCAGCATTTGCCACAGGGTTGCATATGTTTGGGCTAGCGGGAGCTACATGGGCTTTGGGAAATTGTAGTGAACTCCCAGGTATATGAAGGTGATCTGGGCTTCTTTACAGCTTCTATACCAGCTCAGTAAAGCCACTGACTAGGAAGGGTGTCATGCCTAGTTCCTCTTTTGTTGATGTATGCAAGGTCTCCATAGTCGGTTGTCAAAGTTTTCAAGAGCTTTACACAACAACCAGTATGACAAGTATCTGCTGGTTGCCTACCGAGAAACTGGCTTACAAGTCTGCTGCCACTTCCAAGACCATGTCCCTAATCCTCTCACCCACAAACCCTACATCGAAACCCTAATGTTTTTAAAAGTTTAAACCTCAAACCCCCCAAAACCCCAAAAAAACTTAAACCCTAAACCCTAAGCCCTGAACCCTAAACCCAAAACAAACCCCCAAACCTCCAAACCCCAAAACCAAACCCCAAAATACCCAGAAGGCCCGATGCCCTCGAACCCTGCAGCCCCAAGCCGAACTGCCTGAAAGCCTTTCGGCACCCTGAGGTTTAGGTCTACACCCTAAGCCATAAACCCTAAACCCTAAACCCTAAACCCCTAAACCCTAAACCCCAAACCCCAAACCCCAAAAACCCAAAAACCCTAAACCCTGAACCCTAGAGGCTTTCAGGGACCCTGAGCTTCCCACGGAAAGCCAAAATTAGTATAGGGATATCCCATATAAACCCCCTTATAATGAAGCCCAATAAGGTAGGGTTTAGGTGTCGGGTTTAGGGTTTAAGGTTTGCGGATATCCCATATAAACCCCCTTATAATGAAGCCCAATAAGGTAGGGATATCCCTATAACAAGCCTGATGCGTATGTCCTTCTTGGGTTCCTAACCAGGCCCTAAACCCTAAACCCTAAACACTAAAACCCTAAACCCTAAACCTATAAAAAAGGCTGATGCTTATGTTCTTTTGGGTTCCTAACCAGGCCCTCCAGCAGCGCGAGGTCGCGGGGAACGTGCGCTCAAGAGACAGGCGCTACAAACCAAAGGGGTTTAGGGTTTAGGGTTTTGGGTTTTAGGGTTTTAGGGTTTAGGGTCTAGGGTTTAGGGTTTAGGGCTTTAGGGTTTTATGGTTTTAGGGTTTAGGGTCAAGACCCAGAGAACCCAATACACCTTAATTAAGTAGGAATATACCTTAAATCATAATATTAAGGCCCTTATAACTTAAGGTATATTCCTTTCTCTTAGTTATGGAATATACCTGACTTAATATTTTGATATAAGGTATGTTCCTTGATTAAGGAGTATTGGGTTCTTTGGGGAGTCAAGAGGTCCTTGGAGTTTAGGGACTGGGTTTGGGGGCTTTAGGGGTTTAGGGTTTAGGGTTTCGGGGTTTAGAGCTTTAGGGGTTTAGGGTTTAGGAGTCTAGGGGTTCAGGGGCTTAGGATACGTGCATTAGTAGAAAATGGGGTTTGTATAGGAACTAGGAGTGATTATTATGGTTTTGGAAAGTATTCCTACTTGACTACGTAACATAGTAGTTAAGATCCTTAAAATGATTTGCATATTCCTTTATTGAAGGATTTTGCAAGATACTTGAAGGATCGGGAGACGTAGTCAGCAATATATGGGTCGGGGTTTCAATAATAATAAGTTCGGAGATTGAACCCAAAATAACTACGAAATACTGTTCGTTAGGGGCCGCTGTTGAGGAGGGTTTTAGGCAATGAGCCCCGAAGCCCTATTCTTATTGTCAAAGCTTCTTTTTGGGATACAAGTAGCAGCAGTTCCGACAGCCTCACTTGGAGTGTCGGATTCCGCTCCAGGGTACAAGGAGGAGCCACAATATCTTGAGGCCATGAACTTTCTGGCGTCGGAGGGGTACACCTCTTACCCGCCACTCCAGGCTGGTTGCGACGCATCGATCAAGGACCTTAATGTTCATAGAATCAGCGTTGCCGTGACCAAGCAGCTTCGTGAAGGACTGAGTCAGGTTGCAGCACCCACTTCCAAGATAGCGGCCTCACTGATGGTAACCTTTCTGGCATCCCGTGTTGGGCTCTACGGCGAAAGCCTCATGCAGCTGCTAGGGAAACCTGAACAGGAGGACGAAAGCTGGTTCCGTTTTCCCTACTCCTCGCCGAATACACTGGGGAAGGAAGGAGAGAAAGCGCATGCAACCCCTTGGCCCCCACGCTTAACCCTGCTTAAACCCGTACCCTAAGGGTCCAAAGGACCCAGTAATAAGGTACTTGGTTTAAGATAGTAGTTATGGAGGTCAATATACGGGGGAGTATATGATGAATAGGTTCTTGGGTTTAAGATATTAGTTATGTAAGTCAATATATGGGAGAGTATATGATGACTAGGTATTGGGACTATTAGAGCCAGACCCTAAACCCTAAAACCCTTAAGTTCATAATCCAAACCAATATAATACATGGGCTATACAGGAAGAAGCCTATGGGTTTGATTTTTCCGGTTTCTGCAATAAACGGTGGATTCTAGGGTTTAGGATGCAACCACTAGGGTTTAGGATGGGATCGGCTTTGGGGTTTGGCTTTCTTCCCCCCCAAAGGCTTGTTGAAAAGGGAGCCGAGAACCATGGCCCCTAAACCCCTAAACCCTAAACCCTAAACCCTAAACCCTAAGCCCTAAACCCTAAACCCTAAACCCTAAACCCTAAACCGAAATGCCCCTTAATTCGGGGATCCGGGGTTGAGGGATTGGGTGTAGGGTCGGGGTGGAGTGCTTGCGACTTCAAGGCCTATGGTGGATTGTAAGGGGCTTTGGCTCTTCATTCGATCCTTTTTTAACAAGGGTTTAGGGATGTTTACGTGGTTGACGAGACAGTACTTTGGGTAAGATGAATACGTAGCACCAAGAGCATCGCCAAGGCAGTCACAGCCTGTACGCCAATAGGTGGCATGATGAACTCACACGTACAAATTGCTCTGGCTATACTCACGAAGCAATTCATACCGAATCATACCGAATTTAGGGGCATTATTACAACTATACTGGTAGTATCTAATATACCCCAAAACCCTATTGCAATTATTCAGGCCCATACATTACATTCACCCCAAAGCAAGAGCCCTAAACCCTAAACCCTAAACCCTAAACCCTAAACCCACACCCTGAAGGCTGATTCTAAGCTCTACTCGGCCCGAAACCCCAAAGCCCTGCAGAACGCCATGGATCGAAAGAACACGTCCATTGCTACGGACTTGCAGAAGGCCCCGAGGTTTGGGGTTTCAGGGGTTTTAGGGTTTTAGGGGTTTTGGATTTTGGGTTAGGGTTTAGGGGTTTTGGGTTTAGAGGTTTGGGGTTCAGGGTTTTTTGGGGTTTAGGGTTTTGGGTTTTGGGGTTTCGGTGTTGATGGGGCTGTTGGGGTTTGAGGGTTTACCTGTAGCCCCAAACCCTACAACATAGAAGGGTATAGCAACACATTAATACCCCTTACTTTACTTATAGGGTATGAACCGTGTAGCCCTAAGCGGTATACCCTGCAAAAATAGAAGGGTATACCCCCCCCACCCTAAACCCTAAACCCTAACAAAAAAAACCGCTAGGTTTTCGGATCCCCAGGTAGGACTTCGGAAGTGTCAGAGCTTCAGGCTTCAAAGGTTTAGGATTTGGGGGTTTGGGCCAGGACACGTGCTTACTTGGCGGCCTTCGAGCCTTCACCTGCGTGTCTTGAGGGGATTTGAGGGGACTACCTGTAGTCTCCATTGTAGTTCCTTTTCTTGATTTAACCAATAATATATTAAGGATTTTATAAGGCATCCCCAAAAAGGAACTACAATGGAGACTATAGGTAGGTTTGACTATAAACCCTAAACCCTAAATCCTAAACCCTAAACCCTAAACCCTAAAGGTTTGAGACAAGCTCTTGTGCAGGATGGAGAGCAGGGGAAGGGCTGATCAGGCCAAAGGTGGCCAAGCTGAACCAAGAGTACAATTGGGTGGTTGTCAAAATTATGGTCCCTTTTGGGGGTACCCTAAATAATAGGTGCCGTATTATAATAAGGACCCAAAAAGGGACCATAATTTTGACAACCACCCAATTGGACCCCACAGTGGTTGCAGGAGGGACAGAGGTACAGACCACGGGTGAGAGGCATGGCTGTCCTATCCAGGTCGGGGATCTGGAAATCGATGGGCGCCTGAAGGTGTGGTGGGACACCATGCTGGAAGGCCAGAAACCACTCGTGCGGGGCTTGCTCGAGAAACTGGTGCCAAAGACACCGGCCTTGACTGTGGCAGGATGGTTGGCATAGTTCAAGAAGCTTTCAACGTGGACCGTTGCCTTCGGGGCAGTGACATGCGCCTACGTCTACGCCGAGCTCACTGGGCTGGAGCTGCTCTGGGGCTTGCCGCTTAAGGGCAGTAGCGAAGTGCTGCAAGAGGCTCTAGAGAGGAACCTTGGCGAGGGGCTGTCTTCTGATCAGACACTGGAGCAGAGGGCAGCGATGAAAGTACTCTTGCAACCCTAAACCCTAAAGCCTAAACCCTAAACCCTAAACCCTCTCAAGGCTAGAGTCCAGAGTGGACAAGGTGCTCGCGGAAGCTCTGGAACGTGAGCGTCCTCCAGAACGTGCAGTGCCATGGCGGCTGTTCGCGCAGTGGCCTTCCAGATGGGTTACATCGAGACACGGGGCTTAGTACTTGAGAGGACGACAGTTTCGCGTGGCAACCTTGAAGCGAGCTGTTTTGCAGACACTTGAACATCGGGCCTGTGTTGTGTGGAGTCGGCACAGATCGCGAGTTGTCGATGTCTGCCTCTCAAACTAAGATGATTTAGGCGAATGAATCAGTTTTTCTTCAATTCACCAGCTTCCTTAGTATAGTGATAGAGTAGTTTAATACAGGACCCTGTTCTGATCAACGCGGCCCTGATATAATCGCAAAGCCTTCTACGAACGAACTCCCTAAATACTAAACACTGAACCCAGAAATCCCTGAACCCCCAAACCCCTAAATCCTAAACCCTAAAGCCCCCCAAACCCTCCTATGAATTATGTATAGAGCCCTTCTGCACCCCTTTCTCAGGCGCACTTTGAAGGAACCCTATAGGGCTTTTGAAAAACGGAACCTCGTTACAGCACCCTATGGTACCCTTAAGGGTAGCTGTAAGGGTAACCCTACTATAGAACCCTAAACCCTAAACCCTAAACCCTAAACCCTAAACCCTAAACCCTAAACCCTAAACCCTAAACCCTATAGTACCTTTAAAGGAACCCCTTCTACGAACTCCCAAGCCTCCGATCTGAGGCCTTGTGCAAGGGGTCCTGAGCCGGTTGAGGGCTTTAGGTTTTCAGCGTTTAGGGTTGAGGGTTTAGGGTTGAGGGATCAGGGTTGCAGGGTTTAGGGTTCAGGGTTGAGGGCGGGATTTGGGTTCAGGTTTAGGTTTTAGGGTTTAGTGTTCAGTGTCTTGGGCTGACAAGGTTTAATTAGTAGGACAAGAATCATCCAGTCCAAGTCTAGGAGGTCTCTGAGCCATGAACCCTAAACCCCATATAAGGGCACAGATTTGAGCGCAAGGTGCTCCTTCCGCAGCAGCAGACGCTTGCCCGAGGGAGGTGTCATCGTGTTGTGGATTTAGGTTTGAGGGTTTAGGGTTTAGGGTAGGGGTTTAGGGCTGAGGGTTTAGGGTAAGGGTTTGGGTTTTATAGGGTTTAAGCTTTAGGCTTTGTCGTGTGGCATTTAGGTTTAGAGGGACTTGGCGCGTCTGAACGGCTATTGTTGTTTCTAGCTTGCTGAAAGGCCTTCCGCGAAGACGGGGTTGAAGGATTGCCCCAAATGGTAAGGTTCCAAGTACCTAGTAATCATATACTCTCCCAAATCTTCACCTACATAACTACCTTTAGGGTCATACCCCCCTCGTTTGGGGTACCTACTTTCTATAATATAAAAGATTCAGACCACAAAACTAGGTCTTCAAACAAGGGGTAGGGTATGACCCTCCTGGTACTATCTTAAACCCAAGTACCTGAATATTGGGTCTTTTGGACTCTAAACCCTAAACCCTGCGAATGTCTTTCGGGGCTCGACAGCCCTTGGAGTTTGGCCTCCTTAAAGCTGCCAGGCTTCTGACTTGCTTCTTTGTGGGCACGGGGCTCGCAGTACTAGTCCTTAGGGTGCTTTAAAACCCTAAACCCTGAACCCTAAACTTTTTGATACTATTCCTCATGTTTTTTGTTATTTTCGTACTATTCCTTTGGGTTTTTGCTTTTAGTTACGATTTCCAAATAATAGATCCCCAAACAATTTCTAATCAGGAATCTATACTGCAGCCCTTTGAAACTCTTCCTACATATCAGGAAGCTCGCATAAATTCCTACCTGTGACCCCCAACCCTACAAAATAGTAGGTTCTGACCCCTTAACTAGAGGCTAGAACCCCTAAGACGGTAGGTTGTTGGAGTCCCAGGTAAACCCTGAGCCTTAGGGTTTAGGCTTTTGGGTTGACGCCGCCAATCTAAGGCTAGAGGTATGGGCCCCTGATATGGACCCTTAGGCCTTTCTTGAGACACTTAAGGGTACATAGAGGGTATATAGTAGGTGTACAAGGATTCCAGGGTTAAGGGCCCAGACCACTGTTGATGATACAAATCTTGCATCACCGTAAGGACCCTAAACCATGGGAATTATATATTCCGTATAATGGGTAATGCAGGATTTATATCATCAACCGTAGGGCCAAACCCTAAACCTTAAACCCTAAACCCTAAAACCTGAACCCTTAAACCCTAAACCCTAAACCTTAAACCATACTAGGGGCCCATGGTTTCAACCTTAGAGACCAAGGATCCGGCCGACCCGAGTCGCGGGATTTCTCTGCGCCCAGTTTGACCTGGACCTCTTCCTGCTGTCTGGAGGCGAAGTCTTTAGGGACTGTCAGGTGTCAGGGTTTAGGGTTTAGGGTTTAGGGTTTAGTTGGGGGTTCATGGGTAGTTTTAAGTAGGGTTATAAGTGGGATAACTATAGTTATCACCCGTATTGAAGGGCTTATAACTCCACTTATACCTACCCATGAACCTCCAAGTAGGGTGTCAGGGTTTAGGTCTCAGGGAGGCGAAGTCAGTAAGTCAGGATGCTGATGGTTTCTTGTTGTGTTTAGGTTTAGGGTTTAGTGCTTTGCTCGAATCGGGGGCCTTAAGCATCATTGGCGAGGTGTGGGTAGGCTTTTGGGGCTTCAGTTCTTTCCGAAGGTGTGTTTAGGATTTAGCATTTAGGGTTGAGGGGTTGTGTGTGTGTGTGTGTGTGCGCGATCATGTTTGCCTAGGGCTATGTGAGCTTACCCCCAAGCCTACTTGGGCCTCCTTCCTTAAATCCTCAACCCTAAAACCCTACTTCCTTCAGCCCTCAACCTAAAATCCAACATCCTTAAACCCTCAACCCTAAAACCCAAAATCCTTAAACCCTCAACACTAAAACCCCAAACCCTTAAACCCTAACCCTAAAGCCTTAAATCCTTAAACCCACAGCCCGGAACCCTAAAACCTAAACCATGGACCCCATACCCTAAAACATAAACCCTAAACCGTTAAATCCTGAAGCCCAAAGCCCGGAACCCTAAGCCCCAAAAGCCCTAAAGCCCGGAATTCTAAGTCCGAACCCAAACTCCGGGTGCAGGCGTGAGGCGAGCCGAGTAAATAAAGGAACCTTAGGGTTCCTTTAAAGAGCTTTGGGTTTAGGGTTTAGGGTTTAGGGTTTAGGGTTTAGGGTTTAGGGTCTAGGGTAAAGGGTTCTGTAAGGGTTTCCTCTAAAAGGCTATATATATATATATATATGTAAGGGTACTATGAGGGTTTAGGGGTTCGGCCGAGATAACCCGACAGACAGGTCCAAAGGACCCAATGATAAGGTGCCTGGGTTTAGGATAGCAGGTGTGTAGGTTAAGGTTTGGGAGAGTGCATGATGTTTAGGTCCTTGGACTTCCAGGGTAATGTAGGCACCTGATTAAGAAACCTTGGGTCTTTACTAGGGCTTCTTTTATGGGTCCTTCTTTTTGGGGGGTTATGGGGCCCGGGTTTCATAATGAGGGTTCCTACACTAGTCTAAACCCCGGAACCTAAACTTCAGAGCCCAAGGTTTCGTGTGGGTTTAGGGTTTAGAGCATTAACTTTAAACTTTAGAGCTTCGAGTGTAGAGTCTTGGCTTCAGGGTTTCTATAGGGGCTCAGGGTGTGGATCCCTTCAAAAGTGGCGCAAAGCCACAACGGCTGGGAGCACAATATCTTACAGTACGGTACATTACATTACATTACGTTACATTTACATCACCGCATAAATACACATGCACAGACAGACAGACAGACAGACAGACAGACAGACAGACAGACAGACAGACATCGTTGGCCACTGCCTTTGCTGATCTTTTCCAATTCCGAAGGCTTCCAAATCCCAAATCCTTAGATAATTTTTAAACCCGAAACCCCGGAGGTTCAAAAACCTACGCCCCAGACCGCAGATTCAGATCATCCATTAGCAGCCCCTAAACCTTCAAAAATATGGTCCTTGTGCCCGCAACCCCCTAGGAACATGACATACGTTCGGAGAACAACCGTTGGGTTTTCGGACACCAACCCAGAGGCTCCAACAAAAAACAAAAATAACCATATATATATATATATACTACCATGACGGAATTATGAAGCTATAGCAAGGATGGTTCTTGGGACCTGATTCTATGGTGGTACGGTTGATAATATAAATCCTGTACTAGCACATTAAGGAATATACTAGAGTGCCCATATTTAGGGTCATTAAGGTAATGCAGGGTTTAGATCATCAACAGTAGTGTACACACTCTTAGCCTCCACATAGACGATCATCACGGAATTAGTTTCTCAAAGGCACAATACGGATATTTGTGGACCTGATTCCTTGTGTGTATTATATATATATATATACATACATACACATACATATGCTGTTTCTGGGAAGGACTACACTCTGATTGGCTTCTGCTATTTGGGCTTTGACCCTGCGGTGAACAGACACTAAACCCCGCAAGCCTAAAAACTTAATCCCTAAAACCCTAAAACCCTGAACCCTACGCCCCAAGCCCTAAAACCAAATCCTAAAACCCCCAAAGCCCTGAACCCTGAACCCTAAACTCTAAACCCTAAACACCACACCCTAAACCCTAAACCCTACACCCCTAAACCCTAAACCCCTAAACCCCTAAACCCTAAAGCCCTAAACCCTAAACTCCTAAAGCCCGAAGCCCTAAGCCCTGAACCCTGAATCCGGTCATGGAGGAGTTTTCCCTGGTCTGCTGGGCATCGGGCTCCGCGGATGCATGCGTGGGCCTTCCTACGTCGTCTAATTCATTAAGAAGCCGTAACTCTAAACCCGAAACCCAAGGGGGTGACCTCTTTAAGAAGCCTTAATCCTACACCCTAAAGCTAGGGCGGTGAGCTCTTTAAGAAGCCCTGAACCTAAACCTCAATCTAAGGCGGTGAGCTCTTTAAGAAGCCCTGACCCTCAACCCGAAACCTCAGGGGGTGAGCTCTCATCAGAAAGAGGGCCACTTGCACTTAAAGAGTACCTAATGTAGGCGCCTTAATAATTCGAATAGGGTTTTGGGGTATACTATACTACACTTATATAATTCATAATAAGGAACCCCAAAACGTAATTAGAATAGGGTTTTGGGGTACATTATACTACAAGTAGAATTTATCATAAGGAACCCCAAACCCCTATTTAAAAAAAATATTAAGGCCCCCACATTACCGTCGCATTTGGCGCTTCCGGCCGGTGGTTCTGATCCCTGAAGCGTCTCCTCGCAAAAATAGAATAGGTAATGATCACGGGGCCCCTACCTAAACCCTAAACCCTAAATCCTAAACCCCTAAACCCCTAAACCCCTAAACCCTAAGCCCTAAAAAGGCCCCTACATTAACCCTTAAACCCTAAACCCTAACCCCTATAACCGTTAATCCGATATGCAGCCTTAAACTTTCCGATCAGATCCCGGGGCAGCCTAGAGTCTTGAATTCCATGGCCTTTTAGGGGCAGGGCTTATTGCTACTAGGGTTTGGGTCTCAGGGTTTAGGGTTTCGGCTTAAGGGTTTGGGTTCAGGGTTTACTTGGAGGATCAAGAAACTTAGTAAGTCGAGCATTAGAAGTGCCCTAACTGGGGCTATAGTTAACTATAAGTACGGTTATCCTCGTTTACAACCCTAGCTACTAAGTCCCATGATCCTCCAAGTAGGGTCTAGAGTTTAGGGTTTGGGTTCAGGGCTGATTAGCGTGGAGGTTCTCGAAAGCGCGGAATCCCGAAAGCTGACGCTCCTAAACCTTTGCATCCGCTCTGGGCCTAAGCGAGATGATCCGTAGTTATATCGCTTGGTGCAACTTACATACCTACAAAGTGCCCTGACCTAAAATCCCATGCCCTGAGACCCACCTGAACCCTCAGCCCTATAAACAGCAACTTACATACCTACCAGGTGCCCCGACCTTAAGGCTTTTGGTGACATCCAACCCTACACCCTAAACCCTAAAGCCTAAACCCCAAGCCCTGAAGGCTCTTGGGTGACATTCAACCCTAAACCCTAAACCTTAAAGCCTAAATCCTAAACCCTCAACCCCAAGCCCTGAAAGCTCTTGGGTGATATCCAACCCTAAACCCTGAACCCTAAAGCCTAAACCCTAAAGCCTAAACCCCAAGCCCTGAAGGCACTTGGGTGACATCCATTATCAGCTAAACTCCTAAACCCCGATACCCCTAATTCCCGATACCCCTAAACCCCTCAACCCCGAAACCCCTAAACCCCTAAACCCCTCAACCCCGATACCCCTAAACCCCGATACCACTTCTGCAGAGGCTCCTGGGTGACATCCATTATCAGCTAAACCCCTAAACCCCGATACCCCTCATCCCCGATACCCCTAAACCCCTCAACCCCGATACCCCTAAACCCCTCAACCCCGATACCCCTAAACCCCTAAACCCCGATACCACTTTTGCAGAGGCTCCTGGGTGATATCCCTAAACCCTAAAGCCTAAACCCTAAAGCCTAAATCCCAAGCCCTGGCCTCTAAACCCTAAAGCCTAAAGCCTAAACCCTAAACCCCTAAACCCCTAAACCCCTAAACCCTAAACCCTAAACCGTTGAAGGCTCTTGGGGGACATCCATTATCAGCCGGCGACGAAATGCTTTGGCCCTTTGCCTTGGCTCGCGCTTGGAAGTTTGGAGTTGAGGCTTCTGGGTGTTACGGTTGACAGTCTGGTTTTGCGGTCGAATAGTGAAATTAAAAACCTAATATTTAACAACAATAATAATAACAATAATTACATAAATAAATACATAAACAATAAATAACTAATATATATATATATATATGAACCTTTATGAAAATATTAAGAATACATAATCAATATAGTACAAAGGTTTATAGACCTTGGGTTTCGGACTCAGGGGCTTGGAAGACTTGCAGTTTCATAGAGCAGTAAGGATTGCAACGGTTTAGGGTTTAGGGTTTAGCACCCTCAGCGAGGCTCTTGAACCGGCAAGCACCATAGCAGCTCAAACCCGCCTATATTGTATACTGCTATGTACTTAGAGGATCATGGGACTTAGTAAATAGCGTTATAAATAAGGTAACTAGACCTATAAGCAATTATAACCCCAATTAAGGTAGTTATAACCTTACTTACTAGGTCCCATGATCCTCCAAGTAACTGTACAATTGTATAAATGACGGGAGTCATTGTAAGCCCATGTTCCGCGTTGAGGTATATACGGCACCTCAAGAACATTAGTGAGTGTACATGGGTATTTCTCTAAATTAGGGTCCATTTTTGGGTCCCCAATATAGTACGGCACCCTTATAAAAAGTACCCCCCCCCCCCCCAAGCGGACTCTAAATTTGAAAACTACCCACATGCTGGGTGCGATCACGGGGCATGCTGAGTTGCTGCTGAGCTCCCCGACCCTATTTAAACAGAGCTTAGGGCCCTAAACCCTAAACCCTAGAGTTTATGGCTCCTGGGGTGTTTGGGCTGGCTGGTTTTATTCGGGCTTCTGGGGTGGTTGAGAGATACCCTAGGCCTACCCATAGGCCCCACAGTAGTTCCTTTTTGTGGGACTTTGGGGATTAGAGTTTGGAGTTTCGAATTTGAGCTTAAAAGGTTTAGGGTTCAGGGTTTCGGGTTTCGAATTTGAGTTTAGGGCTTAGGGCTTAGGATCCTATTAGGTCATCCCAAAGAGGAACTACTACGGGGCCTATGGGTAAGGCCCCGCTCTGACACACCTAAAGCCCTGAAGTTTTCAAGCGTCATCTAAGCGTCCAGCCCCTATGGCACCCTTTAAGTAAAGCGGTTTAGGGTTTAGGGTTTAGGGTTTTTTGGGGGATCTAGAAACACCGAAATGCAATTCTAGACTTCAAGCATTTAGGATCTTGGGCTACTTTAAAGGGTTCTAGGCGAGGTTTGGGGTTTCAGGGCTTTCCCATAGTCTCCATTGCACGTCATCTTTGTTTCGATAAGGACTCTATATATCAAAGAAAGGAAGTAGGGTTTAGGGTTCAGGGTTTAACGGTTTAGGGTTTAGGGTCTACGGAACTGCAATGGAGACAGAGTTTAGCTTGTGAAAAGAAAGTTGCACTTCGCAGCCGCCAGAGGGGGAGAAGTCGACCCGATGCTAGCAAAGCATCAGTGCCTCACCCGCTACACATGGGAGACTGCGGTGCAACCCCAGTATAGACCCCAAATCCCTAAGCCCTAAACCCTAAAACGCGAAAACCCAAAACCCTAGACACTAAACCCTAAGCCCTAAACCCTAAACTATACCCTAAACCCTACACCCCGAAGCCTAAACGAAAGAATTTTTACCAACAGGGAACCCCAGCTTCAAGCCCCAACTGGCGCGTTTAGGGTTTAGGGTTTAGGGCAGCTCCACCCTGGATCAACGATTTTGGCCGCAGGGAGGAGCAGTTTTAGGGTTGTTGCTGGGAGTTTAGGGTTTAGGGCCAGAGTTTAGTATCGGGGCCTTGATAATTTGAATAGGGTTTGGGGGTATAGTATGCTATAATTACATTAAGGCACCCCCAAAACCGTATTCTATTTGTTAGGACAACTACATTAGGGTTTAGGGGCAGTTTAGGGTTGTTTGGGGGTTTGGCAGTCATTGGATTTTGCATTGTGATCGCAGGGGCTGATGAGCAAACGTACGGTCACCGAGGGTGTTTTACCGTTTGGGGGAAAGGTTAGGGCGCAGGACTGAGGGTTTTGTACTTGGAGGATCATGGGAATCAGTAAGTAAGGTTTTAACTTAATTGGGGTTAGAATCATGTATAAGTATAGTTCCCCTATCTATAACCCTAGTTACTAAGTCCCATGATCCTCCAAGTAGGGTTTTCGGTTCAGGTTTCGAAACTGACGCAATTTAGGCTTTAGAAGCTAGGGTTTGTTCAATGGTTACGGTTCTAAGATATTCTACTTGCCCTTTGCCCCTCACATTTCGATGGGTCCTTAGAAAGGTGAGCAGCAGCTACTTAGTTGTTAAGAGGATATTGTGCCAGTACCTAGGCAACCATGCTGTTAGTGCTAAGCTAACTTTAAGTTAGATCAGCTTATTAGGGGGATATTGCGGGGAACCTAGGGAACCATACTAAACCCTAAACCCTAAACCTGGGGAACCATACTAAACCCGAAATCCTAAGCCCTAAACCCTAAACCCTCAATCCTAAACCCTAAACCCTAAACCCTAAACCCTCAACCCTAAACCCCTAAACCTTGGGAGCCAGACCCTTAGGTTGGACCGCAGAGCTCTACCTGATGCTTTCCATTGGTTTCAGCTCGGAGCTCAGAGGGGGAGTGGGAGCTGCGGCTGCTTCAAAAGGGGACAGGACCCGACGGGTTTAGGGGTTTAGGGGTTTAGGGGTTTGGGGGTTTAGGGTTTGGGGGTTTAGGGGTTTGGGGTTTAGGGATTTAGGGTTTAGGGTTTTGGGTGGCCGTGGATACCAGAATTCAAAGGTCACCTGTTAACCGCGTTTTGCCGAGCTACAGTAATCCCTAAACCCTAAACCCTAAACCCTAAACCCTAAACCCCAAACCCTAAACCCTAAACCCTAAACCCTAATACATTCGGAATTTCAGCAACCTGATCCGAATCCCCGCGGTTCAGAGAAGTGGGGGCCGGGTGTTGGGGTTCATGGCTGTTGTAGTCGCCTCTACTCGATTTCTAGTCTTTTTACACAATTATATCGGATTATATTAGGTAGTACTAAGTTAGGTTAGATTGTTGTGTATTTTAGGTTATATTAGATTATAGCAGGTTATATATTATCGTACACCCTAAGCTTACAACCAGTCTTACACTTCAGACCTAAACCGCATCTCTTAGAAGACTTAGACCCTAAACCTAGACGCTAGACCTTGACACTAAGACCCTGTGTTGCGACTTGTGAACCAAGTTTTTTGTTGGTTGGAAGAACATGTTATCGGTGGTTGGGCCTGCTTCGGATCATGTTGGATCACCTCCTGTCCCACCACAAAATCCTTAATCTTATACCCTATGCCTTATACCCTAAACCCTAATCCCTAAATCCTAGACCCTAAGCCCAAAGCCCTACCTTAAGGACGAAAAGAACCCTAAAAAGTAGAGGCTCTATGCCCTTATACTATGAATCCCTATATGGTATATGAACCTTAAACCCTTTTAGGGCTCTTTTCGTCCTTAAGGTAGACCCTATAGCCTATACCCTAATCCTACGCTCTCCGAGGTGTGTTTGGCATGGACTTCCGCGTTGCCGTGGTGGTCATTGCAACGCTGCCGAACTGCAAGAGCCTGCAGGGTTTAGGGTGTTTGGCCCCTAGTATGGGCCCTTAAGGGTGGGATCCCTATATACCTACTATATACCCTTTTTGCACCCTTAAGTCCTTAAGGGTCTCCAGAAAGGCCTAAGGGTCCATATTAGCGGCCCTTACTTCTAACCACGGTTTAGGGTTTAGGGTTTAGGGTGTAGGGTCTGGGTTGCTGTTTAGGAGCCTAATGAAAGTTACCGTAATGGGGATATATAGTAATAGAAAACGGTTTCCTTATTGTAGTAGAGGAGTGCAAGGAAAGGAACTTGACAGCAACCCAGTAGTGCTCCAGGGATTTACGTGGAATCATTCTCAGTGTATAATACAACTCCAAGGGGTTATTCAAACGAGTGTTTATTGAGGTTCTAAGGGCGCTTAGGCTGCAGGGTGTGAGCGCCTTAACCGTGCTTTCCCGTCGTTCTTCATGTATTTGCAGAGCATACATGCCGCTCAACCTAGACATGATAATTCGGCTTACCCAGACCCCCAAAAGGATCTAAAAAATAGATCCCCTAATTAGGGACCCTAACTACTAAAGGGTACTTTATAGGAACCCCTTGAGGGGATCTATTTTTTAGATCCTTTTGGGGGTCTGGGTAGGCTTTCGGCTGGACTTGTTTTGTGTTCAGTCTGCCTCGGTTTGTTTGTTGTATTGAATGCTTTTGTCGTCGGCAAAGTCCCATTTTCCGGTTGATTTGCGTGACTGGTTGAATTTTGCGTTCCACATCCAACCGTGGTTCTAGGCGTGGGCCGTCACGAGATATGAAATTCATGTCGAGGTGCTGAGGGGAGCATTCCGGCTGGATTGTGCCATCTTCTGTTATATTTCTGTTTGCAAAGGATTTACGGTTTCAATGTCAGGAATGCTGAAAAAGTGAAGGAGTTTGGGGTTTAGGATTTAGGGTAGCTCAGCGGTTTACAGTGTAGGATCTCGGGGTTAGGGGCTTCAACATGATCCATGGGTCGGGGTACTTCGTCGCGACAGTTCCTACTATGACGGGTCTGGGGTTGGAAAACTTACGCCCCTACATGAATGTTCAAAATTCGGCCCTATACCCTAAGTCCTGAGCCAGCCCGATTCACAGTTCCCCCGGCCCTCAACACCGCAGCTGCAGACTGTTGTATGTATAGGTGAGAAAGGGAGTGTAACCCCCAACCCCCAAAAGCAACAACGCAACCAAGCCATGTCACAAGCATGAGCTTTCATGTGGAACACTGTGGAAAATGTCATATTGAAGTGGACACTGTCCGAAATGCAGCTAGACACTTTCAACAAAGCACATCGAAAGAACATCTGAACGACACTCCACCAGGACACTTGCCACGAAAACTTCCCCAAGGTTGGTCGTGACCGAGCGTCCGCTAGCGGCCGGCTCCAAAGATCTTGTCTGGGCCAAGTGGTTGGCATCGAGAGGGTCACCTTTCGTCAGGTTGGGCCTAACCTCAGGTTTAACAAAGCTCGCTTAGCCCAGTGTATGTACACACACACAAGTGTGTAGATGTGTAACTATCACATACGTATATATCTCTATGTGTATACATATATATATATATATATATATGTATATGTATATCTGTATATATGTCTGTGTCTATATCTGTATACTTATTGGTTTTCGTGTGTGTGTAGAGCACAACACACTTTCATACTTAGTGACTTAATTTGTACATAAATACATACATACATACATACATACATACATACATAAAACACATGCATACAGACATACATACGTATGGGCACATGCATATGTTATATATACCCACATATCTTAAATATTCATTTATAAAGCTGCTGCAGGATCAAATCATTGTCCTCATCTTGAAGGCAATATTGGCCCTGGAAGACCTGTTTTCGCAAGCGCGGTGTACGACAGTCACTTTGTTCCCCACTAGGCAAGCTCCGTAACTGTAGGGCTGCGAATGCATCCCTTAACCGCAAACCCGGTGTGTGTCAGCGGTGACCTCCAGCAAACCGATTGAGTCTATTCAACCCTAAACCCTCAAAAAGAACCCTGAAAGTGCTAAGGGGCACAAGGAACCCTTCAAAAGAACCTCTAAAGACCCTAAACCCTAAACCCTTGAAAGGGCCCCTACAAGCCCTAGATAAGCCCTACGCAAAGCCTTACAAAGAACCCTTAAAGCGCTAAGAGCCGTAAGGAACCCTTCAAAAGAATCTCTGCAAACCCTAAACCCTAAACCCTTTAAAATCTTTGGGTCCACAAGCTTTAAGAATATGGTTCCGTAGAGCCTCAAGGTAACCCTAATCCCTAAACCCCTAAACCCCGAAACCCCGAAACCTCTAAACCCCTAAACCCTACCTAGACCCCCCAACTACCCTCTATTGTACCCCAAATACCCACTATAGACCCTAAGCCTTAAACCCTAAACCCTAGACCCTAAACCCTAGACCCTAGACCCTAGGCCCTAAACCTTAAACCCTATCCTTTAAAGGAGCCCCTAAACCCTAAACCCTTCAAGTTCTGAGAGCCCATCTAAGGTTGAACCCATGGGCCTCTAGTATGGGCCCTTAACCCTGGGATCCTTATTATAGACCTACTATATCCCCTATATGTACCCATAAGGGTCCCTAGAAAGGCCTAAGGGTCCATATGAGGGGCCCATACCTTTAATGTTAGAGCCCAGGACCTTCCCTAAACCCTAAATCCCGAAACCCTTAAAGCCTTAAACCCTAAACCCTAAACCCTATCCTTGAAAGGAGCCCCGAAACCCTAAACCCTAAACCCTAAACCCTAAACCCTTAAAGTTCTGAGAGCCCAGGAGCTTCCAGAAGGCTTCGACACCACGCACTGTCACAACAAGACGCCTGGGCCGAGGTTTAGTGTTTAGGGTTTAGGGCTTAGGGTTTAGGGTTTAGGGTTTAGGGTTTAGGGTTTAGGGCAGTGGTCAGAAAGCCGAAGTTTAGGGCTCATGGGGTTTAAGGGGCTTTAGGGTATAGGGTTTATGAAGTTTAGGGCTTATGGGGTTTATAGGGGTTTATAGGGCTTGCAGGGTTTATAGGGTTTTAGGGTTTAGGGGTTTAGGGGTTTACAGGGCTTGTAGGGTTTAGGGGTTTATAGGGTTTTAGGGTTTAGGGGTTTAGGGTTGAGGGTTTAGGGTTTATAGGGTTGAGGGTTTAGTGAAGTTCAGGGTTTAGGAGAGATGAGGGTTTAGGAAAGTTTTTGGTTGAGGAAAGTCTAGGTTTAGGGCTTAGGAAAGTTTAGGGTTTGGGCATCCAGGAACTTCAGGGTTATGGGAAGTTGAGGCTTGGTGGTTTAGGAAGGCTTAGGGTTTACGGTTTAGTGAAGTTCAGGGTTTAGGCAAGTCTCGGGTGTCGGGTGTATTGAAGTTGAGGGCTTAAGGTTTGATAACCCTAAACCCTAAACCCTAAACCCTAAACCCTAAACCCTAAACCCTAAACCCTAAACTCAGGCTTTAGGGAAGTTGAGGGTTTGCGGAAGTTTAGGGTTTCGGGCCCAGAGTGAAACACGAGGGTTTAGGGTTTAGGGGGAATTCATTGCAAGGGTTTAGGTGACTTCATAACTCAACCCTACGGCGTACAACGGCCAAACATGGCCCTCAAACCCGAATTAAGCCCCCAAAACCACAAAAACCCTAAACCCTAAAACCCTAAAACCCTAAAACCTAATCTCTAAGCCCTAAACCCTAATCCCTAAACCCTAAACGGCCCTAAACCATCCTGCACCCCCTAAACCCCAAAATCTGCGGTGCTGCTAAGTAGCCTTTGGGGGCCAGAACAATTCTAACTAAACCCCATTTATCGGTGACCCCAAACCCCACAAAAACAGCAGGTGATGACCGCCTGAATTAGAAGGTCGAACCCCTAAAACGGTAGGGTTCCCAGGAAAACCCTAAACCCTAAACCTTGAACCCAAAACCCTAAACCCTGCTTGGAGGATCATAGGATTTCGTAACTAGGGTTATGAATAAGGTAACTATACTTGTAGTTCATGATACCCCCAGTTAGGGCACTTATATCTCTAGTTACTAAGTCCCATGATCCTCCAAGTGCACCCAAGCCCAAGACTAAACCCTAAACCCTAAACCCTAAACCCTAAACCCTAGCCCAAGGCTCCTGTTCAGTCACGGCCTCGACCCCAGCCTTTCCAGGAATCCGAAGCCCCAAACCCTGGGTTTTGAGTTGAGGAGCTCATACGGGGGTTCAGGTGTTTAGGGTTGAGGAGGTCATGAGTTTAGGGTTGAGGAGGACATGAGTTTAGGGTTGAGGAGTTTAGGAGTTTAGGGTTGAGCAGGTTAGGAGTTTAGGGTTTAGGAGTTTAGGCTTTAGGAGTTTAGGGGTTTAGGGTTGAGGAGGTTAGGAGTTTAGGGTTTAGGAGTTTGGGGTTTTTAGGAGTCAGGGGTTTAGGAGTTTAGGATTTTAGGGTTTAGGAGTTTATGGTTTAGGGAGCCTAAAACCCCAAAGCCCAAACCAGGAACCCTTTCTCCTTGATTGCTTCAACCAGCAGAGAAGGCCCAGCTTCTACCGTTTCCGAGTGTTTTTTTTAGGGTTTAGGGTTCAGGGTTTAGGGTTTAGGGTTTAGGGTTTAGGGTTTAGGGTTTAGGGTCTAGGGCCTAGGGTCGAAGGTCGTGGCTTGAAGCTGTCGGGAAATTCATGTCTCCTAGGCTTCCTATACTAGCGACCCTCAGCAGTACTCCTTATATTATGCATCCCTTGTTACACAAGAATCTACCCTCCCATCTAGAACACAATATAGATACCTGATAGCTTCCCACACTGTGATTGTTGAGGGTTCCGACTACTTCCATACAGATTATACCCTAAACCCTGAACCCTAAACTTTAGTTGTTCAGGCCCTTTCTATGGCAACCTCAAGCCGAAGACCCTTGTTGCGGATCTCTGATAGAAGCCCTGTACAAGACTTGTCACGGAACCCCGTTTTAAGAATTCAGGCATCTTCTTCAGACCATGGCACACCCTGAACCCTTGGACCCTAAACCCTTAAGCCCCTAACCCTTGGAACCCATAAACCCTAAACCCTGAAACCCCTAACCCGTGAACTCCTAAACCCTAAACCCTGAAAGCCCTAACCCATGAACTCCTAAACCCTAAAGCCCTTAAACCCCTGAACCCCGAACCCCTTGAACCTCAAGTCCCTCTAGCCTAAAGCCTAATCTGCATAGTAACCCCCCAACATTGTTGGGGGGTTTAGGGTTTAGGGTTTAGGGTTTAGGGTGTTACAAGTTGGAAACCGGATTAAGGTCAATTAGTGCTGGGATTCCCGAAACCCTAAACCCTAAACCCTAAACCCTAAAATGACTGGGTTGAGGCTCTCGGGTTTCCAACCTTTTGGGCGTCTACTGTAGAACCTACCCTAAGGGCCTAAGGACCTAAGATTTAGGGTTTAGGGTTTAGGGTTTAGGGTATACTCTCCCAAATAGTATCCCGCATAACTACTATCCGAAAGCTAAGTACCTAATTCGCAGGTCCTTTGGACCCGTAGGGCTAGTCTAACCCGCAAACTCTCTAAGCCAGTATACCTTACCCCGAACCCCATTGGGTTTAGGATTCAGGATACACCCAGAACCCTATCCCAAGTCTGGAAGCCCTTATAGCAGTACGATGCTCGTACTGACACCCATTCATACCCATGTCCTCATCATCTTTTCATTGACTATCAGTCCGTTCATTTCCATCAGGGTCACCACCCTAAACCCTAAGCCCTTAAACCCTGAACCCTAAAAAGCCCTAAGCCCTAAACCCTAAACCCTATTCTATTCAACCCAAGACCTACCTCAAGATCATCGATGTCTTGGTCATTACTATCCTCGTGGGATCCTCGAAGCCGTAGGATACCATGTAGGCTGCACAGTTTGCCACCTTGCGCGCTGATCTCTCCACTGACTCTTGAATCCTGAAGGCTAAGGGACCCCGAATACTAAACCCTGAAAGGCCATGCCCTAAACCCTAATTCCCTAAACCCTACACCCTAAAAGGCTATTCCCTAGACCTAAACCCTAAACCCTGTGGCCTTTGGAGGATGGGGCTTCATCTACACGCACATCCTAACCTACAAGCTGCTCGGTGGCTGTTTAGGGTTTAGGGTTTTAGGGTTTAGGGTTTAGGCTTTAGGCTTTAGGGTGCAGGGTTTTGGTGTCAGGTTGTTTTGCCGGCTTGGGCTTGAGGCTTTTCTTGGATGCTACCGAAACCCCACCAAAGCATCCTCAACCCCTAACCTGGTACTCCTTGTTTAGGGTTTAGGGTTTAGGGTTCGATCTTCCAGATCCCGAAAGCTTGCACACATTTTCCTTCATGCCTGAATTGACATTGGTTTAGGTTGCAGCGATTATCTTAATATGTGGGAACCTACTTTTTTTAGGGTTCCTTCATTGTGACTTATACATGTCCTTAGCAATGTAGGTTTGCTGGGGTTCAGGATGTAGGGTTTGGCAGCCTCTTGGCCTCGAATATGTGGCCGCGGTTGCGAGCAATCCGGTTCCGGGTTTTGCCAACCCCAAACCCCAAACCTTAAACGAAGTTAACCAGCCCTCTCCAAGAAGTCATAGAGTCCGAACGCCCTGACATCTTGTTATGGCTCGTATCTCGTTGCACATCCTGTACATATATGTATGTACACATATGTAAAACTGTATATATATATATGCACATATAGATACACAAGGGCTCACACCACTTGTATGCATAGATAGATATGTATGCATATATGTATGTATGTTTGTATGTATGTATGTATGTCCCAAACCCTAAAACCCTAAACTGTAGGCCGAATTGGTCCAAGGTACTTGCAGCATGCAGAGGTCGAGGTCCAGAGATATCTGGAGAAGAACAAGGACGACATCAACAATTTCAAGAGGCATTCCACATTCCTAGAGACTTCAAAACCCCTTATTGGAGGAGGGCACCTTAAAATACACTAGGCTCCTGCATGCGATTCAATGTGTTTATGTTCATTAAGAGGTTTTAGAGTCTCTAGGTTGTAGAGCACTAAATGCGAATGGCTCCCTACGGGTCCATGTCTGCATATATTGCCTTGGATGTACTTGGGCCTTGAATTGAAGTATCCATGCAGGACCTCGTAGTAGAGTAGGCAACCGTTGACCTGATTGGGGTATGATAATTCCTATATGGTCCCAAAGGTTAACCTTAGTTTCCCCTAGGATACTTGGATGAATCACGTTGGGGATCCGCTGTGTGGAGTCCTCACGAATACCCATAGGCTGATTTGTAGTTCCTTCCTTTTTTTGGTTTATTCTTAGGATCCCATAAGGTTATAAGGTAATCCCAAACAGGAACTACAATGGAGACTATAGGTATTGTCGATCTGAGTCACCCTAGTATTTTCTAGGTTGGGTGCTTTAGGCTGCAGGGTTCAGGGTTCAGGCTCGCCCAGCGCGGGGCAGGTGGGGGTATACCACATGGGTGGGGAGGGGGGAACGCACAGCACACAACCGTTATACATATATATATATATATATATATATTTATATATATATATATATATATGTATACACACACATATGCTTATTTACAGCCTTATAAGCCCTTTAACACACCCTACATAGAACCCTATAAAAACCCCAAACTCTAAACCCGAAAGTTCAAAACCCCAGGCAAGAAGCCTTCAGCCCCAGCCGTAAACCAGCAGCCCTAAACCTAAACCCCGAACCACACCTGTAGCCGAAAAGACCTACCGTTTTAGGGTTCCCTATTATGGTTTCTATATAGTTCCTTGAAAAGCTAGGTCTTTTAGGCCACAGGCAAAGCCGCAAAGCCTAAACTTAAGCCCTGAAACAAGCCTTAAAGGAACCCGTATAGAGACCTTTCTTGAACCCCTTGAAGAAGGTACCCAATAGTGTCTCCTTACAGTCCCCTGAGAAGTACATTATATGATGTACCCAGGACCCTTCTTCTAACTACTTCGGTCCTTTTGTAAACCCCTTGGGAAGGCGTCATTCAAGTACTTCGCCCTGAACCCTAAGCCCTGTGGTACTAAACCCTAAACCCCAAACCCTATCGAATCCCAGCCCTAAGCCCTCAAGCTTACTATCGAGGCCTACATTCATTACCACGACGGTCCGCATCCAATCCAATCCAATACTATTGGGGGGGGGGGGGTCCTAATTATAACTCTACAGCAAAGGAACCCAAAACCCCATTCTAATTCTTAAGGCCCCTGCATTACCATCGACCCCTAAAGCCTAGACCCTATTCAACATTCCCTAAGGGTCCATGTGCCCGAATAGTATATAACGGCAAATACTTTGGCCTTGACTTGAGGGGCCAAGTGCATACTATTTGGGTACATGGACCCTTAGGGAATGTGAAACCCAAGCCCTAAAACTTAAGCCCTAAACCCCAAGCCCTAAACGGCCCTAAACCCTACACCCCATCGATTCTTAAGACCTTTCTATTGACGCAGGTACCTCGACTTGATAGAGCCTCCCCGGGCCTTGCCTACCAAAGTGGTCTCCGCGAATCAAAGCCAAGGTGCGCTGGTTGGGGTTCGCGTCAGGGTTGAGGGTGTAGGGTTCAGGGTTTAGGGTTTAGGGGTTTAGGGTTTAGGGGTTTAGAGGGTGTTTTGGGGCTTAGTTGAGGGGTCTGTAAGGTAGAGGGGTTAGGGCCTCGGGTTCAGGGTCGGTTTCGGGTTTAGGCTTTAAAGCGCTTTGGGTTTAGAGTTTAGGGTTTGGGGGGCTTAATAAATAGGGTGTTACAGTACTGAACACCAGAAAGTTGGAACATGGGTTTAGGGTTTAGGGTTTAGGGTTTAAGGTTTAGGGTTTAGGGTTTAGGGTTTAGGGTTTAGGGTAGGAGGATTATTAGTGCTAGAATCTCTTATGCTTTGCTTTGTGGCTTCTACCATACTGAGTAGACTTGCTTTGTAAGCATCGAAGCGGCGAGAGGTTTGGGAGTGAAGTTCAGGTTCAGGGTTTGGTTGGTTTATGGGAGTTTATGGTGTGTTCCTTCGAAGTCAACGATCACATATCCTGGTATTCCCCAAATATCAACCTACATGTGTCATTCTCCTACCTCTGCTTCGGGGTGTGGCTTTGCAACGTGAATGCGAGGCAAAGAGGGTACCACGAATACAACGGGGGATCCGGGGCCCGGGGCACCTGGCATCCGCAACCCCATACCTGAACCTAAAGTGTTCTCACGTAGGTACGTTGGACTTTCAGGCATTGAACTCGGATCTGAAATTTGGAACCTTCTCCTCTAAACCCTAAACCCCACGCAGGAAGACCCGCTCACCCAACCCTAAACCCACAAAACTAAACCCTAAAAAGTCCTAAAACCTAGAACCTAACGGTTTAGGGTTTAGGGTTTAGCTAAGGCGAAAATCCTAAACCCTAAAATTTCCTAGAACCTAGAACCTGAGACCTCAACCCTAAACCCTCGAGCCTAAACCCTGAACCCTAAACCCTAAGCATGACTTTGTCGGTCATGCTGCACGCCCTGGGCCAGTGCTCCTGGGAACGGTGTGACGTCTGAAATCGATGGCCGTACCCCAAGGCTCCATGTAGCGTTCAGGGCTTAGGGTTTATAGGGGCTCCATGTGGCTTAACCCTAAGGCTCAAAATAGCCCAAAAGCCTTATATAGTATGGTCTTTGGGCCCAAAAGCCTTAAAATGTGAGTCCTTAGAGCCTTAGGGTAAGGGTTCCTTCAAGGGTTCTGTATGGGCACCATAAGGGGAGTTATGAGAGGCACAAGGCTCCATGTACCTTCAATGCAACTACTTATGCCTGAGAGGGGTTCCTACATGGGAACTTGAAGGCCTAAGTATAGATTCTGCAGGTACATGGAGCTTTGTGCCCTAAACCCTTATGGTACCCATGTAGAGCCCCTGAATGAACCCCAAGAGGAACCCTTATAAGAGCTTTAAGCACATGGAGCCCCAGGTATACCGAGGTGACGAGTGCGCCCTTCATCTGTGGCATGAACGTCCGGGCTCGTAAGGGTCTTCTCGTAAGCGATCGGAGCAGACGAAGTCCCAGACTTCCCCAAGCCCAAGTGCTAAAAGCTGACACTTAATAATTATATACCTATATTATTTTTTTTTTTGGGGGGGGCTCCTTAGTATAATCATAGTATAATGGGCCCCGAAACCCTATTCTGATTAGTAAGGC
>CAJNDV010031162.1:33784-50642 GCA_905221635.1 Symbiodinium sp. CCMP2456 | reverse complement strand
CGATTGGGTCGACTGTGCTTGATGACGAACAGTCCCAAAATTAACGACGCAACGGAGCCCAGCACCAACCAAGAACCTCCGGGCCGAAAATTCAGAACATGCTCAGAAATGCTCAGCTCCAAACATTTGGGCACCATGGCCGATGCTGGGCTGGCCACTACACTTCTCTGAGAGCCTGCGGCCGGCAAATATCAGAAGAATTGCTAAAAAGCTGCCCGTCTGAGGTTCAGTCTGACATCCATTTTGAAGTAGTCCCAAACACAGCAACCAAGCCGCTCCTTTTCCAACGAACAGCATTGGCCATGACTAGCTCACGATGCATGCATCAAGAATTAAGCCAAAAAACTACCACCTGCCACGGCAACATTTCTGCGACATCGCAGCTTATGCATCCCAAGTCCTTGCAACTATACCCTGACAGACTTTGCCAGCCACGTCCGTCTACTTCTGTGGGAGCCTAGCCCAGCAATTTGCTGTTAGATCTCTATCTTCGCATTTGCTGCCACGTGGAAGGCTGCCAAGCCGGCTCGACGCGTAGTGCTCGCGTGGCTCGAACCTGGAGCTGGGTCGCAGGTACGCCGCATACGGGCTGGACATGATGCCTGGAGGCTGTCCGCACAGGCAGGTCTTTTTCTAGACGAAGCAGCAAAAGCGGCGACGGAGTACAACGATCTGAAAACCCTGGGCTTCTTCAGGCCCCCGTCTCGGCAGCCTTTCGGCGACGGCCGAACCCCCAAACTCATCATAACCCATCACCCATCAGCCTATGCGCATCCAACTTTCACTCGCACGACTATGCCTTCCGCTTAAGCATGCGTTCAGCAACAACACCAGCAAGCTTTCCAGATTAGGGGGCATTGTAGACAACCATACGGGGAAAACCTTACGTCTTGTGTGGAGGTCCGCAACCACGGGTAAAGCGGGCGAGCGTGTGGATCAGAGTGCAAGCGAGTGAGTCCGTCAATGGCGTGCTCCACCGCTGGGGTGGCAAGGAGCGAGAGTGAGAGCAGCCGGTCTGGAGCTAGAGTAGTCAGTGGTTGGGGTGGCTGGATGGTCATGGACATGCCGACGCTCAGGCCAAGTTACTCTACTCGAAGGTCTTGCTCTCCAGTCGCAGCTCCCCTGCGCCAGCCATGAAAAACCGTCAGAACTCGGGCGCACACACACTTCGCCTACTATACCTAAAGCTAGTGCTCGTGCAGGTTGTCAGGCAGTCTACGTTCACAGCCAGTCCGGAGCCGAGTCGCATGCTTCCTGCAAGAGGCTCTCCATCTCGTCCCGGTCCGCCTCGGCTCGCAGAGGTTTCAGGCTCAACACCCTGCCACCTTTAATTCATGCGCTCCTGTCAGATTTTTCTCTGGCCTTCATCAGCTCGCGATCTAGCTCCAACAGTCGCAGCTTCTTCTCCTCAGGGTCTTAGCCACAGCGATTTGCATCACTTGCATCCACAGCTGAAGGGTCACAGCGGTCAGCGCGCCAGCGAGCAGCAGACTTCTTCCCGTTTCGTGCGGACAAGGCTCGAGTCGCGACAAAGGCCAATCCCAACATGGCCGATAGAAGCCGTAGCCATAAGCCTTCTTGCAGGTAGACAGCATGAAAAGAAAACAGCCTCAGTGCATCGGTGGTGCAACTCCGCCTCTGCCACAAATGCTGCCTCCGTCGGCTGATGCTCAGGATGGGCACTCTCCTCCGCCTCCTGGCACTGGCATTGCAGATGCTTGCCATGTTTGTTCGAACTGGAGTGGCTTCTCACCTGATGTGATCTGAGTTCACTACAAAGCACGTAATACACACCCCGAAACATGCCTCACAGGTGTTAGAGGTACATGCGAGCATGGGTTTCGAGCTCGAAAAGCTGTGTCTGGGAGCGGTCTTGCTGAGACCGTCGCCATTGGCCGCTACCACTAGTGCCATGATGTGCCATGCGATGGATTCGGGATTTCAACCTTCTGGTGGCAGAATCAAGCTCCTCGCCCTGCCACTCAGCGCACTCGATGCACATGGTTAGCAACCGGAAGCTGGCTTTGATCCATTGCATGGTCCAGCGATGACGACGACAATCATCGCAACAAGAATCACGACGAGACGACCATGATGGTGACCATGACGATAACGATCATTGTGACAATGATGATGATTATGATGATGACGATGATGATGATGATGACGAGGACGATGAGGATGAGGATGAGGATGAGGATGAGGATGAGGATGAGGATCAGGAGGAGGAGGAGGAGGATGCGGATTGAAAAGGATTGCTGACGATGATGATGAGGAGGAGGACGAGGAGCTGCTGTTAGTAAAACCCTTTGATTTCCCTACATCTTTCTGATTTCGACGGGACATCATCACTCCGAGCCTCTTCCGGGGCCTTTGCCCGGCTGCGCCGCCCTGGCCGCCTGAGCGGGGCCGAACGGCGGCGCCAAGCACGGCGGCGCTTTGCCTCACCAGCACTTGTTCGGCTCACGTTCCGTGTGAAGTTCAGTTGGGTTCGACCGCTGAGATTTTTGGGGCATGCTTTTCGGAAAGTTCAGTCTTGACACTGCTGTCCGTTACCGTTCGCCGCTCGCCTGGTGCATCAGACAAGCGCGCAGCTTTTACGTAGTGTTTGGAACCAGGGCAGCTAGACACGCTCTCCCCAATCCTGAAAAGTTCATTCCAGCTACTCAAAAACTTCTAAAGCCCATGCCTGCGCGTGCACTTTCGGCTCGTGGTGGGTTGGTTCCCCAATCGATTCCTCCGTGCAAGCAGAACCAAACTTCTCGGCCAGGATTGATTACACCGACGGTGCAGTGGCCGACAAGCTTGGAATTTCTGGATTGTCGGGGCGTGCCCAACGTCCTCGACGGCGAGCAGCGGGGCATCAGCCAGAGTTGATTTTCTGCACCTGGCTGCGACTGCATAATGCGTGAAACTCCTTCATTCCTGGAACGATGCACGCGTGTTACCGCCTGCCCCCATGGCCAGGACCATAGAATCTCAAACTTTGTTAACACATACGACCGAGATCTTTCGGCCAAGTTTCGGAGACTCTGGCAGTGGAGCTGCGTCGACGCGCAGCAGGGCATCGATCTGCAGAGCTGAGGATCGTCGAACAAAAATATGACCGATGTTGTGAGTAGTATTCGTTTACTTTCTATTTGACTCTACTCTTTTTGATCCACAAACCCTTCTCGGAAAGCAGGCTGGCCACCCCTTGCTGGCATCAAGCGAGTCAAGCCTTGCAGTCGTATGATTCTAGCCTAACGCCATCAAGCACCTTCTGAAAGCACCCATCCCGACCCCATTCCGCCGTTTTGCAAGCAAGTGGACCAACCACCTGTTTGCGGTCTCTCCGCCTTCAATCACAACGTGGGCAGGAACGGTCAACTCCGGGCAGCTCCCGACACTTACCGCATCTGGCGGGCGGGTGGGAGTTTCAATCAACGCGGGCGCGTTGATTTGAAGTGATAGAAAGACAGCACGCCACGCGTGAGATACCCCGTCGTTTTAACATGCCAATAACGCGGTCAGACACATTTTGGCAACGAATCGCGCATTCATTCGGCAGCCCCGCAGGCAGGCGCCCCCTGCGTTCGATAAATGTCGGCACATATTAGACTATATCACTTCTTCAGCAAGAAGCTAGCCCACTGCTCTGCGAGCATCAGCGAGCTGATGCCGCTCGCATGCCTATTCTCCTGCATGCATCCTCGACCTGCAGCAGTACCAGAAATCGGTAACGGAAAGCGCATGAGCCTTCGAGCGTGAATGTTTTCACTCTGGCGCTCGATCAGCCTCCCTTGAAGACCCCTCTCTCTTTTTTTGCTCAGGACATCGGCCCGCCCAACCACACAATGTTTTTGTTGAGTGGCCGGCTGTGGGGATTCTATGACTGCTGCACAAGGGAACTGGGTATGCATCGTGTTCATCAGCTGCAAACCCCCACCCCGTACACTAGAACCCCTATGTCGGACTTCAGAGTCACGAGCACTGCAGGTGAGACCTGCCTCTGCTGGGGTTCTCCAAGAACCTGCGCCGAAACGGAATTCAATTTCACTATGCATTCCAGGCAAGCGAAGCACCCAGTGAAAACCGCAAACTTGCAGAGTACGCTGCATGCGACGATTCGGCGAGCGGCGGGTCTCAGGCAGCTCGCTGCTGACATGGTCGTCCTGCCTTCAATCGAAGCTGTAGTCACAAAAGCCATGAAACGGAAAGCAGGACTACCGAAAAATCAGCATGATTCCAATGGGACCCGTGGTGACAGTAGCCTGATTGATAGACATGCGAATCTGATAGTACTGAGCAGCAATTACACTGCACATAATTATGACAAATACCGACAGCCATGATGCAGCTAGCGATGATTCCTGTATGCTGACAATGGCGACATTCATGTTACGAATGATAATGCTGATAAGAGCAAGAATAGAAAGTGATTGGAACACCAGTCACCACTGCAGCAGCAGCAGCAGCAGCAGCAGCTGTAATGACAACAGGGCACAACAAAACACAATCGCCACCGCAGTACTAAATAGCCAGAATGTCAGTAACAGTCACCATCATCAGAAAGCAAAGCTTAACGACTGCAAGAGCAACAAGAGCTCATGGTGGTAATGTTCGCAATGAGCGAGCATCAAAAAAGTGATTGAGATGGCAGTCTTGATCGAGCCCGCAACGGCCTGGACGCTAAAGGAAGTCCGGACAAGAATCAGTCGTAGTGATGATAGCAACAGCAGAAAGAATATTTTAGAAAAACTAGCGCAACCACGCATGTTGACCTTCATCTTGCAAGCCACAGAGACACACACTGAAGCGATAGGCATTACATTGACAGAGGTTCGGCGAACGTGTCTGATTTCATCAGTCTGATACCTGGCACTCGAATGCAAGCTTGCTGGGTACACACACTGACCTTTGGGGTATTCCAACGCACTGCTGGATTACCACATACAAGTACTTGCCACGTCAGGAGCAGCTGGGCCCTGATGGGCCCTGGACCCGAACCTTGAAAAACGACCTCGTCCCAAGAATCGCATGACAGGTGCCCGGCGTTCGGAAGGCGTGCGGGCGGCTGCGGAGCCCTGTGCCAGTGTGCCACATTTTCAGTTTTCTACCAGGTTCGGAAGGAACTCTGACGATCTGTGTAAGCCTCGGCACAGCTGTTCTAGCCCTTGCCTTCCCGCGTTGGCCTTTTTCTTGGCCTGGACCGGTAGAAAGAAAGGGCATGATATCACTCGCGCACGGATCGCTACACGGCTGCGGATACCCCACTTACCCTGTGACCTGAAGTGCCCCCGCACCGGAACGCGAAGTCAACCCATCCATCAAGCCCCGAACGGGCGTCCCTCGAGCTCTCCCATGGGCCCCCGGACGATCCCCCCAGCAGTGCTTCTTGAGCGTGAGGCTCCGCCTGCACATTCTTCGTCGTTCGTGTGGAGGGTGGAGGGTGGTGGGATTGCACGTGAGGGTTGGGAAACTGAGTACGCGGTTCGGTCTGGGCTTGAGGGCTTGGTCTGCAAGCGCTGGGTTACCAATGCCACCTGTCAGCAACGGGCAGCTGTGAGGGAAAAGAAGTTCTGACTGACTGCCCCCGCCCCCTTTTTTGTGCGCTGCATCCCACTTCAATTCTGTCAGTGTGAATGGAGCAGGTGCAGGCCTAGGATACATTCGGTCTCCTGGACTCCCGGCAAGGGATGAATCACTTCGTGAACAGCTGCTATCAGCTGCACAAGTATTTGTGCTGATGAGACTCTGAACATGTGAACCGGGAGCCAGAGGCATTGGCTTCTTAGAGCATGCACACATGGGAGTCTCTGCTTCCGTGCACGCTGCATCTGAACGCAAACGGGGACATCAGCAGGAGCACGATCGATCGCATTCCCATGAGGAAGTGGTGAGTCGGAAACAACAGCCAGGGGGGGTCTCGAGCCGCCAGTTGATGCCGGTCTTCCGGTCTTCTTACTCCACGACTCTATGGTTGACGGGTTCCAGTGCTCCTCCAAGCCGTTGTGAACGCTCGACTGCCACCCCAAGGGCCACATGGCTCAGAAAAGGTTCGTCTTCTTCATAATGCGCAGGAACTCCTCCTCGTTGACCTCGCACCAGCTCCACAGCTTAACGTCGGCGACGGCGCAAGTGCAAGCATGCAAACAAAGCTCCTGATTTGAAACCACTGGATTTCTGTGCCTCGCCGTCGCCGTCGCGGTCGGCCTCATCGATCATCTCCTGGAGCTCCTTGCGACAGGAGCCAAATCCAAACAAAAAGCAGCACAGCAAGCAGCGTCGCATCCCGCGAGTCGCCTCGTCTGTCATGCGCTCGCCGAGCTCCTGCAGGTACTACGTCTATGTCGGCTCTCAGGGGAACCGGAGGACCGGGAGACACCGAGAGGCTGATTTTTCTGTCTCTGTCCGTGCTCGCCCGCGTGTCTGCTGTTGAGCACTCCACTTCCCTTCCTCTGCTGGCATGGAGTTCACCTTGCACATCCTTGCACTATAACAAGCCTTGTCTACTCACTTCGGCATGTGTACCAGCTCGGATTAGATGCAGAGCTTTGACAAAACGCGTCTCAATCTCCTTGGCTACACGCTTCAGGTTCTTGAAAGAGATCTTGCCGGTCTCATCGTCATCGAAGAGCCGAAAGGCCTTGAGGATCTCGTCCTTCCTGGATCGGAACGACAGAACTCTAGCAGCAAGAGTTATGGGATGAAGCAGTACCTCCAAACCATAGACCACAGAATCCGTCCATGGATTGCAGGGCATGAGGATCAAACCCCGATCCCCTCTTCCAGTGCCAGGCGGCGGATCTCGGTTGAGGATCTTGTGTGTCATCATCTTCAGGAACCTCAGGCACGCGGACTCTCCGGGCTTTGAATTGCCCACGAGGCCTCACGAGTGGCTCGGCACCAACAGGGTGTAGCCGAGCAGCTCTTCATAGCCAATGGTGCCGCTTCCATCGTCATCCACGTCGGAAATCATCTTCTGGATTTCTTCCTCCGGATTACTCATGCCTTCATAAGCACCCGTACTGCTCCTTGTATGCTGAGAATATAGACACTATCAATGTACTGCTGTGTACCCACAAACATCCGCATCTATGCACATATTCCAAGCGACAAACACCTCACCTATTTTGCAAACTCCCCGAGACAGTTTAACGTGTGAGGCGCTAGATCCTCAGAAAGAGAACTCCGACGTTTTTTGCTTCATGGGTGGCCAATGCCGGATGTTCGATGCTTGCTGTTTCCTTTAGAATCCGTTCGTTTGGTGCCAGGTGGCTGTGTCTCCCCTCCTTGCCAAAGCTAGGTATTGCTCTGGTTTGGCTTCACTGCTTGGGGTACTAAATATACAAATATATATATATATATATACATATGATATGATATGATACGTCTATATATGAACACACACACCACACTGCCCAGCATGCACTGTTCCACATGTGTAATGACACGTTTTCGCTACGGTCAAGCATAAGTGTCTGTCTGTGGAGCCTCAGCGGCCCTCAAAGTCTCGAACCCTGGGAGCTGCGGAGCCTTCTTGGGCTCGAAGCCCAGGGCGCGCATTGCAACCTTCAGCTCCTTGGAGTCGATCTCGCCTTTTCCGCAGTTTTGAAGATGGGTGATGGATTCTATAATTCGATCATGACATGAGGTACTAGTTACTAATTGCTAGTATCACTACAACTTGAAGTGATGCGTGCAAAATGGCTTGGGAGTTGAGTCTGCGCTTGCCTGAGCCATCCGTGTCGAACAAGTCGAAGGCCTCTTTGATTTCCTCCGGAGGGCAGGGAGTCAAGGCCAAGAGCTTTCTGTGCACGTGCTTGTCACTCTCCCATGTAGACATACTGATCTTGCAGGTGCCCGATGGATCTCCTGCTTTTGCTCTTCCGTCAGCTCCTGGGCACTTCCGGCGGGGGTATGGAGGTGGCAGTTTGATTTGAGGATTTCAGGACCTCAACGATCCACGTTGTGCAGAGTGCAAAATGACCACAAAGACTGCCCTGTTTGACAATCTCGCTGTGCTCCTTCTGCTTCTTTCCGCCGGCGTTGAATCGACGCAGGGCCATGTTGCGAAGAGTGGTTGCGAGCAGGTGGTCAACGCGAGCCAAGAGTCCTGCGAGTTGATCGTCCTGAACCACCTCATACTGATAATCATCATCCATCATTCATCCTTTTGAATGCTACCTGTATTTGCTTTTTGCTGCTGCCTGTCTGCAAACCGGTTCCAGTCACTCTGGTCACGACCAAGCAAGTCCGACCTATTCCGACCCTGCTGCCCGAACACTTTTGCTCGCAGTCCTGATTCGTGCTGCATTGCAAAGGTCACGCACATAGATGCATGTAGCATACATTTGGCAAACGCACCCCTGTGACTAGGCAGATGAGAGGTCAAATTGTGGATGACTGGAGCATGCGAAGCCTGGATGTGGGGGCCATTTTTGGCAGCAAGTGTGAAACAACAGCTTGAAGCGAATCGAGCCCAAGCTTGCTGAGAGGGCTGACTCTCACCCTGCAGCTGACGTGGGAAAGAAGCTACTGACCCTGCGTGACCAATGCATCACTGGCTCATTCTCTCTGCTTTCCGAATCCTTATTGTACTTTGCTTCAGCCGCAAAGCTGTTGTGAACATCAGACTGCCGCCACGGGTATGTGGCTCAAGGCTGCTCAGAAGAGGTTCGTCTTCTTCATGATGCGCAAGAACTCCTCCTCGTTTACCTGCCGCGGCTTCTTTTTCAACTTGGAATGCAGGCCTACGTTTCAAACGGCCAGCTATGACGTTGAGGATCCCCAGGCTTTGGACTGCAGCTCGCGCTTGCCTCGCCGTCGCCATCTCGATCAGCCTCGTCGATCATCTCCTGGAGCTCCTGTTGATGGCTCGAGGACCGCAAACGGAGTGGGACGTCAGTGGAAAGGACCCAGCGAGCTCGAACTACACTTCGAGTCGTATCCCCGAGAGCCTCGTCTGTCATTCGCTCGCCAAGCTCCTCCCATGAAGAGCGACGTTCGTCACTAGGACAGTGACAGGTAGCTGGTGGCAGGGTCACATGGTGAGACAGCATCAATCGGCTCTTGTTCACAGCAAGAACCATCAAACGAATTCAGTCTAACCTCGGCAATCTAAACTCTCCCACCCTCAGTCCTTGGCTACGCGCTTCAGGTTCTTGAAAGAGATCTTGCCGGTCTCATCGTCATCGAAGAGCCGGAAGGCCTTGAGGATCTCATCCTTCCTTGCAGTGCCGGGGCAGCCCTGGCATGGGACCCTCCACTTACATCCACTTACAAGGCAGGCGAGCTGCGGATCTCGGTTCAGGATCTTGTGGGTCATCATCTTCAGGAACCTCAGAAAGGCCACTCGCTGTGGAGAGACAGACAGAGGGATGGTAGGATGAGAAACAGAGAGAGGAACAGAGAGAGAGAGAGAGAGAGAGCGAGAAGAAAGTGGCGGAAGATCCGAGTCTGCCAAGAAGCTCTTCGTATCCGATGGTGCCACTGCCGTCGTCATCGACGTCTGAGATCATCTTCTGAATCTCTTCCTGGAGAACTTTGTGCCAGAGAGGCCAAAGCATCTAGCAAAGTCAACAGTCGTCATGCTCTGGGTGGGAATTCAGTCGAAGGAGCCCGAGCCGCTTTGTGCTTGATTCCTAAACCACGACGCCACCATTCCGACCACCGGCCTTCTTGGGCTCGAAGCCAAGGGCACGCATGGCCACCTTCAGCTCCTTGGAGTCGATCTCGCCTCCGCTTTCCGGCTTCCGATACTTTTCCCACGTCGTTCAGTCGTTCCCTATCACCTCGTCTTCACTTCGCAACCCTCCATACAATATTCGACCCATGGTGGCGGGGGGCCACTAAGTGTATTGCTGGGCCCTTCTACACAAATCCCAAATACCATGGCGTGGTTCTTCGTGCTGCAGCAACGACGTGACTGCATTGTCTTGGTATGGGCACGGATTCCAGAAGTCGATGGTCCTACTTGCTGCCTGAGCCATCCGTGTCGAAGAGGTCAAAAGCCTCCTTGATCTCCTGCAGACGGAACGTCCGTAAACGCTATGACACCTTCGGACAAGACTGTCGAAATACTTCCCCGACCGCACCGATTTTTGTCACTTCGGTGCAGACTACAAAGCCCAAAGGAATTCCGAAACATGTAAAACACAGGCATACACTGGTGTCCTGCTTCTGCTCCTCGGTCAGCTCCTGCAATACCGACTCAGGGAAACGGCCCGTGTCAGTACTCGGAGCACTAGGCCAGCTCTCATGGAAGCCTTGCCACAAACAATAGACATTTGTCGTGAATGAATAGTGTAAGCAGAGAAGCACAAAATGACTGCATGCTGGCGGCGGGAGCCGTTTCACTTGGGATAGTTCAAGAAGTAGAAGCCAACCACGCGCTGCAACACCCGCATTCTTGATGTGTCGACACTTGCATATTTCCTGTGGGCAATCCGTGAAGTGGACTTCCCGACACATGTTCCAAACAGGCGTCCTTGCTGTGTCATGTACAAATTGTGAAAACTGCCGCCTGTTAAACCTGGAGATGCTGTATTCTGAAAAGTGCGTTTGATGTGCATTTGAAGTGTGACTGGCGGCATCTGGGAAATTGCGTTTGGGACGTCTTTCAAGTGCGCTTGAAATGCGTTTGAAGTGAGTTTGAAATGCGATTGAAGTTCCTTCGAAATGCGCTATGGGTCCAAAGCATAGATTTCTCAAACATGCGTGTTTGGGGTGCCTTTTGGAATCCGGATCTGTAGCTACTGTAGCCCCTACAATCCTACAACACAACAGTCGTCGCTGCGTCACTGTGGTGCCTGTAGTATTGTAACATCTGCGAAATGGCATCTGAGACAATTTCACTTGAGGATCCTTCACAACAGTTGCTGCTCCCTACGGACTTCATGCGACGATCCAACTCCCTGTGTTCGCTCCCCTTGGTAAGTCACACCGTTGCGACACCGTTCGCTGTTTCTGCATTGCACTCTTGGGATTCCCGTCGTGGCCCTCCATGAGCTCGGTAGTGCAGCGGCGTAACAATTCTTCTACACGAACGTCGTGTTAGTTTTTTGAAGTGATTGTTGGGGCACTTCTTGCCCTGAGGTCGGCATGAGGGGCATGGAAAATGTCGGAAAGTTGCCGGACGTGCTCCAAAGGCCTTGAGAAGTCTGCAGCATTGGGCACCTCTAGATCCTCTCCGTGAAACGGCGTCGGCAAAACGTCTCAGACTGAGCTGAGAGTGCTCTGTGTTATGTTGAATTTCTGATGCTGTGGCCCGAACTACTTGCGCGCACGGCGGCGACAGCAGCCGTGTGTGAACCCATGGTTCTAGTGTCGACCTTACCTGATGTTCGCACCCGCCGCGTGAAAAGCAAAGCTCAGTCTTCACAGGGAGTTCGGTGGGACGGCTGCAGCGGTCTATACAAAAAGCAGAACTGCGACGACGAACAGGGAAGTGGTACTGAGTTGTAAAAACTGTGCGTCGATTTGCTGTCGTATGAAACTCGGACAGAAACCTCCACAGGTCTGCTCTAGACAGCAAACCTGTACTCCGGCTTGTTAGCAATCACCCCTGAAGTCACTCCAACTCTACCGTGCGGGGGCCTTCTGCTTCTTTCCGCCGGCGTTGAAGCGTCGCAGGGCCATGATGCAGAGAGCGCGGGGGCACAAGGGAGGCGGACGAAGCGGAGCCGAGACGCTGAGTCGTCGGGTGAAGAACTTCGGGTTGAGGCAGTGGAGGCTTGACGGCGGTACAGCACTGATTCACGGAACCCGAAACAGAAAACTCAAGCTCGATCTTTGCTGGTTCCAGTCTGGAGCCTCCCGGGTTCGGGATCCCACTGAGGCCAGAAATGCTCTTGATTCCAGGATGGACTGTTGGAGTTTGCGTGGGATCGCCGCCTGGAGGTCCTCCTGCGCCGGTGCCTTCCCGACACGAGAAGCCTGCGCAGGGGCGGCCACTGCTGTGTATGGAAGGGTGAGGTTGAAAAGCAAACTTCACACAGCTACCTGTAGTGATCCACACGATATTCGTTCGAGATACTTGTATGAGCCCTTGTGCCGAAAGGCACACTCAGGTGTCTTCGTCCTGCTGCCCCCATGCTTCGGATGTGTCCAACTTGTCACAGTAGCTCGTCATGACTTGCAGCGAGTGTTTGCTGTGTGCTGGCTCAGGCAAGCTGGAGCGCCGAACTTACGCATAGTGACGGCCTTCACTTTTTGGCGCTGCTGTCGTGAGCAACCACAGCTGCCGCAAAGAAGGCCCCTCCGCTTTAGCACTACGACCAAACTGTCAAAGCGGATTCTATGCTTTGCCAGCTATTGAGCAGTGCGACCTGTAGTGTTGGCCGACCACGCATGCCTACGTGGGAGAAAGCACGTCCGCTATCACCCGCAAGAGCTGCCTGTGGCCGAAATGCTCTGCCACTGCGACCAAACTGACAGCAGTCCAGGCAGCTTGCCAGCTATTGAGCAGTGATGTGGAAGACATGTAAAGCTTTTGGAGCATTATCGACCTCGAACGAACCTCCAAAGAATGTGGTGGTACTTAACGCCGACCAGCATCCATTGCATCCAGAACGGCTGTGAGGACTCTAGCCGAAACTATCAGGATGGGAATGGAGGCGGAGCCCGGAAGAAACTTGCATTCCCATGAGTTCTGAGGAGGAGGCTTGCCTGCGGATAGAGTCGGACGCTCTTGGACGCGGATCTAGAATCTCTTGGAATGCAAGCCGTCCGAGGCAGCGTAGTACAGGTCTTAGGCTGGATGTCCGGTTCTCGCGAACATGAAGTGGCATGAGTCATGAACTTCTAACACCTTCCTTTTCCCACAGCAAAGATAACAGTGGCTGACACCTGTCTTGCGTTGCAGTCCCCATCATCCTGTAGCGGTAGCAAGCAAGCATGGTCCGCAGTGCCCCCGAGACCAGAGACGTCACTCTGATTGTTGTTGCTTTCACGCCTGCTCTTCCTCCTGTTCGGCTCACCAACAGTCTGCGCTCCAACACAACAGGCTTTCGAAACCCACGTTGCACCGCAGCTTCCAAGTTCCAAGGCTCTCGAGTCAACACATAAACGAGGCCCAGTCCAGCCCTCCGCCGCTCTGCGCGATCCTTTTTCCGCCAGCAGCGCGCAGTCAGCTCAGGCAGAGGAGGCCAGCCTTCAAGGACCAGGGCTCTTGGCGAGCAGGGGTTTGGGAGTTTCGGATTTAGGATGGCCACCTTCAGGGGTGTAGCTCCTGCAGACCACCTTTGAAAATCTCACCACACGATGAGGCATGAAAGCCTCACCACGTTCAGGCATCAGCTGCATCAGCACATACCAGCATCAGCAAGTGGCAAAATGGTGATTCCCGCACGTGCCCCCCGCCCCCCCACATTTCAGAGCCTAAATCCTCCAAAATGGAGATTCCCCGCGCGTGTGGTGGTGGAGAGGGGGGCAAACGCGGGAATCACAAGTTTGCCATTTTGAAAGCCTAAATCCTCCAAGATGCTGATTCCCCCAAGTGTCGCGGGGCAGAGGGGGGATGCGCGGGAATTACCATTTGCTTTTTTCAGAGGCTTAATCCTCCAAATCCATTTTCAGAGCTTAATGCCCCCGCGTGTGGTGGTGGAGAGGGGGAATTCTCCCGTGTAGTGGGGGGAGAGAGGGGGGGGAGGGTTGAGGGGGGCGTGGGAATCACCATTTTGCCATTTCAGAGCCTCGTTTGGCGGGCGAGAAGGGGGGGGATACCATTTTGCTATTTTCAAAGCCTAAATCCTCCAAAATGGTGATTCTCCCGGTGGCGAGGCGGGGGGAAGAACATGTTGTGCCATTTTCAAAGCCTAAATCCTCCAAAGTCGGGCACATGGGAATCACCATTTTGTCAAAAACAGAGCCTACATCCGACAAAAGGTGATTCCCCCGCATGTGGCGGAGGAGAGGGGGGGCGGCATGATTGAATTGCATGTGTCAAGCTTACACTTTTGTCTTGATGCAAATCTTCTCGGAGTGAGAACTCCGCTCCACACCAGCACATACTGCTAGGGTTGAGCCTAAACCCGTGGCCCGTGTCAGTGTTTGAAAATAGCTTGTCGTTGTGGTTAGAAATCTTGTCAGTGTGTTTTTGAACCCTGTCGTGGTAAGGACCTACTCTGACCACCTGAAACACAAAACTCAACCCTGAAACCGAAAACCATGCCACTCCCGCAGCAGTACGGCCTGTTGAATGAGCGCCAGTTCCCGGCGCAGGTCCTGAGGAGCTTCGCAAGCGAAAAACAGCCGGGAGCTTTTCGTCGTTGCGATGAGGGCCGCGGTTTGACGCCCTGTGGACTCTGTACCTAGACTTCGGACGGCTTCGTTCAGGAAACAATTGGTTCCAGTTGTGACCTGTGGTCCCAACCACAGCTCCTCAGGGTCCAGGCTTCTGTGATAGCACCAGATGGAGGCCTCTGGATCTCCAAAAAACAGTTCACCCGAACCAAACCCTCCGCGCGCAGCGCGGGAAGCAGCTTGAAGACCTTTTGACATCATCCCCGCAACCAAACACCTAGCTGGAAGTCTGAGTCCCACATCGTGGCCTCGCAGCGGGCGCGCAGATCAGCGGGCAGTCGCCTGCCAGCGCCTCCCTGGCCTGGGCTGCACACCAAGCATAGCCAAGTGCCACGATGGAGCGGAGGAGTGGGTTACGTTCAGGGAATCAAGCGAGGCTTCTGGGCCGAAAGAGCAATCACAAGCAACTTCAAGCAACTTCCCATCTCTAGATTTTACACACTCGGCACTAGGTCAGGTGAACGGGCTGACGAACGTCGAAAGTGTCGTGATCTTCCAGCAAAGTTCTTCTGTTGGCAAGCCGAGGGGATAACCGCCTGGCATTTCGTTGAGGATGTCCACATGCGCGAGCAGGCACAGGTGCCTTGGACAACGCCGTCCAACATGAGACATCGTGGCCTCTTGGTGGGCGGAATCCTCCTGTTTTCGGTGCTGCCAACGAGCTCACTGAGCTGGATCCGGGTCAGGTCGTCAGTGGCATCCATCGGAAGCGTCTCACTCCTGAGTAGGGCTGGAATACCCCGTGGCCACTGAGACCTGACACGCCAGGGAGCCGAAAGCCGCCAGCGCCTGAGCCCGCTCCCAGCGCTCCCCGCTCCAGCCGCCTCGGACTTGCGAAGCGAAGCTGCGAAGCATGCGGGCCGCGCGCGCTTCGTGCGAACATCCCTTCCGCAGAGCGACTTCGACTGATCCCGCCGACGCGGACTATCATAAAGACAAGGTGTTTGAGTAGAGTGGACCGTCGCACACTAGCGGACGATCGTCATGGAGGGGACTGTTCATACTCCACTCCCGGAAAACACATACAAAAAAAAAACATGTTGATGCACTCGAGCCTGGCGAGAAGTATCTGCAGCCACTTCCCACCATTCTCCGAAGCCTACCAGCATAGTCACAGCTAGATCTTTTGACGTTGCATGTCCAAGCTTTTCATCTTGCTGTGAGCGCTGATACATTGGACATGAAACTCGCAGCGTGGGTAGCCAAGATGCTGCTAGGCTGAGGCAGGATGATGGAATCTTCTCCACTTCTCCCAAAACATCCTACAGCATTTGCTGAGCTCCGCCTGCAGCATCAGTGCGAGCTCGTCCGTCACACGTGAGGTATCCAGGTGCAGATTCGGCAAATCCTCAGAGAAGGCCCGTCGTCGGCTTCGGGCCGAAGCAGGTAACTGCTCGAGTTCAAGCCCAAGTCAGAAGTGATGAGACTGCCTCGACCTCCTCAGCGCCCTCGGCGGCCTTAGTTGGAATCACCACCACCGGATCATCACGATGTTGCAGGGGGGCTTGGGATGGGGATCCATCCATTGTGGCCACTCTAGCACACAACCACCCCCGCCCTCAAAACCGCACAGGGGACACACAGAGATAGCCGGGTCAAGGCACGTCGCGGAGCTCTGCCTGGGAGAAGGTGCAGGTCCAGCTCGGCTCGGCCCTCAGGGAAATGCGAGGCAGAAGCAGCACTTTCTGAGATGACCCTCTGCTTCCGAGCGCCGTGGAGCTCACAAGTCACGAAAGCTAGCTCTGTGGAGCTTGCGGGAGTTGTCGTTTACCATTCACTTAAGTAAAAAAAGATCTAGGTCAAAGAAAAGCGCAGGACCTTATCTGAGGGGGGGGCCCCTCCCCCCGACCTCGTTCAATGTTGCCGGGACCTTGTGGTAGGGCCCCTGCTAAGTTGGTCTAAAGCAATCATTTTCATGGTGGCGTGGGGGGGCCCCCCCTCCCACCTGCCCCCCCCTTTTACTATTGAAAACGGACCAGATAAGGTCCCGCGTGCTTTATTGAGCTACATCTCTATTACCTAAGTGAATGGTAAACGACAACTCCCGCCCATGGGTTCCTTAACGATCTCCCTCACCGCCAGACAACAAACTAACCATGATACCTACGTAGACAAGCTGCATACAAAATTAACGTAAACAACGGCCTGAGGGCTAGGGAGATCACGGCACAGTCCAAGCACGGCACTCCAAGCATGCCCTCCTGTCCCCCGCGATGCGACTAAGATAGACCTTTAGCCAAGAACTTGGAATGCCACACAACCCGGAACCTTACCGCCTGCACCGCCTGGACACTTTAGCTGAACATAAAATGGAGGGGTTCAGGGTTCAGCAAAAGGGTCTGGTCCCCCGGCGCACCTGCATGGCAGCGTGAATCCGTAGGTGCGCCAAAGCAGCGGGTTGGACAGGCTGCCGTAGGAAATCAACACTTCTTCACCTGGCTTCAGTCTTCTCGGGGCAGGGTTCAGGCAAGGGCTCAGAGCTTAGTCTGAAATGTCTGAGCCACACATGGGCCAGGGTGGTAGTAGTAGCAGTAGTAGTAGCAGTAGCAGTAGTATCAGTAGCAGTAGCAGT
>CAJNDV010031162.1:17230-33722 GCA_905221635.1 Symbiodinium sp. CCMP2456 | reverse complement strand
GTCGTCGTAGTAGTAGCAACAGCAGCAGTAGCAGTAGAGCAGTAGCCAGCAGCAGTAAGCGTCGTCGCCACAGTAGTTGTAGCAGTAGCACTTGCAGTAGCAGCAGCAGCAGCAGCAGCAGCAGCAGCAGCAGCAGCAGCATCAACAGTGGAGATAGCTGTCAGCAGTAGCAGTAGTAATAGTAGTAGTAGTAGTAGTAGTAGTAGTAGTAGTACTAGTAGTACTAGTAGTAGTAGTAGTAGTAGTAGTAGTAGTAGCAGTAGTAGTAGTCGTAGTAGTAATAGTAGTAGGAGTCGTCGTCTTTATAGGTTCACAGTTCCAGCTGTAACAGTAGCAGTAAAAATAGACATTGCAGAGGACTAGCAGTAGCTGTCGTAGCAGCGACTGGCAGTGAGAGGGTGTCAGTCTTGTGAATGTCTTAATCTTGTATGTTGAGCTGTCTTTCCCCGCTCCAGCTGTGGAGTCTCAGGCCGGTGCCGGCGCTCAAGTCGGTGAGCGCCCGGACCTCCACGGAACCCGACGCCTCGGAGCGGAGGTCAGCTTGACAGGCCATCCGGGCCTCTGTGAGCGTCTGCGATTAGCGGAGTAGCGTCATGTTGTGTCAGTTCACTCGGCACTTCGTTTAGGGTGCGTCGATAAACGCTGTACCACTGGACAACTGACCTCAGTCTTACTGCAGCCCGACTGGAAAAGCAGCAGAGAGGCCTCGTCCCAGTCGCTGGATGCAGTGGGTGTGGCAGAGTGGTTGAAGAAGTCCACGCCTTCCAATTCAAGAGTCGTCGTTTTGAGATGCTTTATGGACTCACAGCTTCTGCGTTTAGTTATGGGCTGCAGCTGAGTGCAATCAGAAGCGACATCCTTTGCGAGAGAGCTAGACTCTCTGTAGGACGACACAATAAAGGTGCCTCCCACCTGGGACCAACGCAGAGCCGTGTGGCCCACCAAACCGCCGCGTCAGCAGGCAAAGCCAGGACAGTAAAAAGAGGCCTCCGCGACTCCAGGACAAGATCCCATCAACAAACGCAGCACGGCAGAAACATCTTAATGGCAGTAGCGGAACTGGACACATGGTCTTGCCTGACGTGTGCGTGCGACGGTCAAACGCGATAACGAACGATCTACCGTAAGCATCCTTCCTCTGTCTGTGCGAGCCGAAGGGATGCTGCCACCTATGCCACTTCGAGAGATCGTCATGTGACAGCATGGACGACTCTCTCTTTGTGTGAGTCGAACGGGGGGTCACTCTGGATTGCAGGTTTCAGTCGCGGCACACTGGTCACTGAAAGTCAAATTGCCTTCGTCCAGGTGTCGAAGATGTTCCGAGCTCAAAGTGTCACAAATGCAGCTGTAGACTGTCCTGCACTGCCAGTTGCGCATCAGGGAAGAAATTGTTGGACGAGTCGAACCGTCGAACCCTGTCTGAAAGTCCTCACGTACTGCGCCTGTGCTGCAAGAAGCTCCTCAATCGCTGTCACGGCTTTCACCCCGCGTCCCGCACGTCCCACGCGACCACGACAATGACAAGGCTCTGGCTCGGCCGAGGAGTGGTCACTTTTCACGCAGCCCTGCCAGGCCGATGTGTACGGGTGCTTCTGCTCCTCGAAGTCCTGGCGCGCCACCGCGAGCAGCCACAACGAGACCCCGACGCAGGCGCAGCTCCGAATCTCCTTGCCGAATCCCAGCAGCACTGAAGCCAACGCCCGCCACAGAGCCGGCCATTCCTCACCTGAAGCCTCGAGCAAAATCGACAAGCTACGCAAAGGGGCTGCGAGGTCTAAACGGCGTCACTGCGCCTTGGCATCTCTCGCTTGCCCGGCTTTGCCTGTCGTGGGTCTCACCGTCAGACTTCTGCATCGAAAAAAAGAACAGCTCCTGTCGCGAAGGAGCTAGGCCCATAGATATGTCGTAGTTCGCCACATGAAGGGCTGCTGGAACTGCAGCTTTCAGACCTGGGATCTTGCCTCTAAGAAGCATGGACAGTGAAGGGAACTGAACTTGGACGGGAGGAAACACCTCGGGGCAAGGCGGAAAGGGAGCAAAGGAAGACGAAGACTCGGAGAGGAATGGATCCAACGGAAGAGAACAGAAACGGATTGGATTGGAGCCAACCCTTCTCCACCCGGTGTTCCAGATTCCGATGACATCCTGCCTGAACGCTGCGAGGAGAGCAGCAAGGCCATGCCTTGGCATTCGAACTGCCAGCAGCATCTCAAGCTCGAAGAAGCGCATTCGCTACATGAGGCAACCATTCTTCGATGCTGCCCTGCTACAAAGCGCATCAGCTGCCTCGCCTCGCCTTGGACCACGGGGCCTAGCATGGCCTAGCCCTTTGAAAACTGGTTCAGATTTCAGCTTTCAGGCTTGGCCTGCGGATGCCTTCGGTATTGCAGCCGGGCGACTTCTCTGGGTCCGCACTTGGTAGCGCCTTCAGGAATCGTGTGAGTGCTCTTCCTGCTCGCCTGCTAGGCTCACAACGCGGGAGATGGCCATGGCCCCCCTCCCACCTCACAGCCAGCATAAATGGCAGGCGCTGCAGCCTGGCACTGCGGCCTGCGATGCTGCAGTCTAAAACACAGAGTACCAGCGCGGGCAGAAGGCGTTGTGGGTTCATCACTGCTATGGCACTGCCATGCTACAGCTACGGCTCATGCGCCAGGCTCAAGCTCAAGCGTATCCAGCCGCGCCTGGAGAAGTGAAGTCGGGAGGGCACTCGGCAGAGCAGCGTCCCAGCAGAAACCGCGCGCGCCAGCCTCACCCCAGGCACCTTGAGGCGGCAAGGGCTCGTTGTTTTGCTGTAGACTCTCACCAGACATACAAAAATGTACAGCTCTCGAGGCCCTCAGCCAGACCCAGGCGCTGACAGCGCCGGAGACTCTGCGAAGCACAGGGCCTCGCCAGATGGCACCAAAGGGCCTATACAGGGCCTAACGTAGCTCAGCGAGGAGGGAAACTCAATGGGAGCGCAGGCCCACCTCGTGCCATGTGCCGCCTGCTTCCCGCAGCGCCACCGCCACCGAGGACCGTGGGGCGCCACTGAAGCGCGGCAGCCTGCGGGCTTTTCCCTCCCGATCTCTCCATGACTCGGAAACGGTAGGGTCTTGGGCGCCCCGTCCTTGGGGCAACCCGCCGCCGCTTGGCATCGCCATCTCCTCAGCTCCACAAAACACGAGGTGCGTGACGCTCGTGATGCTGCGAAGTTGTCACGAAGCCGAATGCAGCTGCACTCTGCAGCACGGGATATCTCAGCATCATGCCGTCTGTCATGTCAGGAACTCCACACGAGCTTCCATCAGAACGGCGGGCTTCAACCGCTAGAGGCGAGCTTTTGCGAGCCTCAAGTGCTCTGTTTGTCTAGGGTTTGAGGCGCATTAAGGATTCCGGAGAGTCACCTATGAATGCGCTGTTGGCATGGAGTGACCCTGGCATGATCGATCTCGCTGGGGGGATGCTTCAAGAATCTGGCGTCTCTGGTGGCTTCGGAGCACTGCAATCACGCCATGGAAAGTGGCACTTCTTACACAGTCCCGACAACAAGTACAAAAGGCAGGCCTCTCAAATATGGACGAACTAGAAGGTAGCCTAAAGCTTCTCACGTTTCGAATCTTCCGGCCGTGTTCGCATCAAGGCGAAAAGCCGTGGTGCGAAAGAGGCAAGCCATGCTGCAACACCAGGCGAATGTGCTTTGTGGTCACGACAGGATTTCTGTGTAGCTGTGACAGTACCAAGCCTTACCAAAGCTACTCAGACATGCCCAGGGTCCGGTGCCGAATTATCTTGCAAGCTGAACTGTTGAGACGTTGAACAGCTAGAGCTGGAGCATCGAATGAGAAGATTGTCGTCCCATTCCTAAATGTGAAGCGGGGAATGTCGGCAATTCCAGCAGCCCGCGAAGATCCACTAAATCTCCAAGCAGAAAGAATCTGCTCGAATTCGATTTGAGTACGTTAACTCAGCAGCCGGAGTCAGTCTGCTTCGACTGTGGCCCCTCTGCTGTCGCACTGCTGCCGCTCGGCATACCTTGACGGAGCTTCAGGATTGGTGCTTCGGTGTGGGAACTGACCTTCGGCCGGACCATGCAGGATCACCCCCATGTGCCCCAGCGCGAACATCACATCTAGGACTCCGGAACACCAACCCAACCCTTGAAACTGATTCAGATTCGTCCGAGGAGCAGTGTCACTAACTTGAGCTGGCTGGGAGAAAGCTCCTGCTCCGCGGCATGGCTGACTTTACTCACGGGATGTCAAAAGCTCAAAGTGGGTCGGAGTCACCTGGCGGAAGTAGCTCATAACATCCTGTCAGTGTGCCAGCAGATCAAAACAGCACAATGTCGTAGACTTTGAAGCAAGAACTCCGTCCTCTCCCATGATCAAATATAGGTCCACCAGGCTGAAGATGGCCGCCTTACCTGGTCCCGGGCATTTTTACGAAGATACAAAGATACAAAAAAAAACTCTCCACAGCCGTGACTTCGCTTGGCCAGGCGGCGCATCTCCGCAGAGTCGGTCTCTGCCGCAGCCACGATGGGCGCGACGATGACGTCCAGGTGCTCGAGAATCTGCCTGAGCTGGGATGCTGGCTTCAAAGATTGACTATTATGGTCTGGGGATGCCCGTAAGGACGGGGTTCTGGTTCAAGTCGAGTTTGCAGCAGGGCAGCTGTGAGCCCGAAGGCCCCTCAACACCCTCTCTGATGGGGAAGTGTCTTGGAATCCCCTTTGTCTGAGACTCCCCACACCTAGCGTCACGTTAACCCCGACTGAAGCCGTGGCGCTCCGGTCGGAGCCTTCGCAGCGCCGCACAAAGCAGATCGAAGTTCTGGGAGACCTCAGCCGGGACTTGGGAGGACTTTCAAGCTTGCGATAGTTTGCAGTGACTGAGCTATGGTAGACCTTAAAGGTATAAGAAGTCTTGGTTTCTTAGGGTTGAGGGTTGAGGGGATCGCCATTGGATCACTGCGTTTTTTTCCAGAACTTGGAGCAGTCTCTTGAAAGCCTGTTCTGCCTTGTTTGAACCTTCTCCCACCTCGACATACTTTCTCTTCGTGTTGCTGGAGATTTCAACTTCACCCCTCCGAAAGCGTCAACCCCAAAGCTTTAATATTTAAGCATCTGTCTACGAAGAAACGCTTATATAATTTAGGTTGGTATGTTACGCATGCATGCACAATGTATGCATGTATGTACACCTTTTTCATCACTACTATGCCTTACTATGCTTGACGATCGCAGTTCGGAAGATGGATTGGTGAAGGCTAATAGAGTCATGTAGCGAATATGCACAAGGTCGGTCTGCTCACCTTGAGCGAAACCGGCTGGCTGCATGCCGCATAAAAGCTTGCAGCTTATGGTTCAGGGCCGTTTAGTGTTCAGGGGGGTGCACATGCGAGTCTAAGGTTTTCAGGCTGTTCCAGCCTTGCGCAAAGTCAGTGGCAGTTATGGAGGCATGGTGTCTTCCCGCCTGCGGCAGCAGGATCTCCAAAGCTCTCAGTGGCTCGATGGAGGCCAAGAGATGGTCTAGAGCTCCTTTGTCGGGAAGGCTCAGGAGGCGCATTCGAAGGAGCAACGGGCTGTCTTGACGGTTCGCGCTGGCGATTCGATCCGTCTAACTACCAAGATTTCCGACACTGCTACCATTACCAGCTGCAGCATCGGCAGTGTCATCATATTATACATTAGCCTTGCCGTTTGATCCTGACGCCGTTGACCCCGGCAGCATCACCGCTGCCGTCATTCTTTCCGGTAGTGTTGACCCTGATAACGGTTACGAGGGGTACCATCGTGGTTGCTTGTAGCAATCTGCTATTCCTGCTTGAGCAGGTCAAGGCAGCGGTATGCGTATCAGCAGTGGTATCGCGGTAGAATCAGGAACAACATCCTGGCACTTGGATTTTATTGGACTTGCTCAAGGAAGCGTGCTCAGATGTGCTCATCCTATTTAGAGCATGGTTCCGTTCAGTTTTTTAAAGATGCATGTCTCTCTTGCCGAGAGCACACATCCCGAAGCTGCTACAAAGGACCACATCTCACAGCCCACAGAGGCAGAGCAAAATTTAGAGTCACGAAGGTTCAGTTCCTGAGCCGACTGGATGACAAAAGGCCCTGGACTCCGCTAGGACGACACAGAAGAGCTGCGGCCGGGGGACGCGCAAGGCCCACGGTCAGCTTGCGATCCGGGCCAGCGCGCCCAGAGACCTCAAAGAACTTGGAGGCCACGACCTGCTTGAGGCGTCACAGCTTTCAAGCTCTAAAGACTCTGAAGTCCGGGGCTCTTGTGGCAGCAGAACGGGAGCACAGAACTCATTCCATTGCGTCCCTAGCAAGAAACTGTTGGCAAACAATCCTCCTTCCATGCCTCAACAATCCCTGCCATAAATTCAGGTAATGGGTCAGCGCGCCGCCTCCGCATAGTCTGCCACGCAAGCCGGATGGTGAAGAATCATCTCCTCTGTTCTGGCTTAATTTCATCGGAACTCCATCTCTAAGATGTCCGACAAGCACGCGAAGCGCTGAAAACGCACTGTAGCAAACGTCCTGTATGCACAAGACCGAGGCATCCTGGACCTGCAAGGGCGAAGAACTTTTCTGCGGTGCCTTCGGGGCCGACAAAACAATGCCGCAGGGGGGGTTTTCCCCGAGCCCTCGGGGCCTCGCGGGCCGAACCGCTGGATGTGAGGGCATTGAGCGCCAAGATGAGAACCCGGCCGCCTTTCGCTAGCACGTGGGTGAGGATCTCGGAGTTCAGGGCGCTCAGGGTGCTCAGCAAGATGCCAGCTCAATCTTTTGTCCAAACAGCACAGTAATCGCCCACGTCAAAAAGAACGTCCATATTCCCTCTTGGCAGAGAAGGGAAATGAATGGCAGGCTTGTGTACAAGGCTTCAGCTTGCACAGAGCACACTGCCTGCAAACAGAGCACTGCACTGACACCCTGGTTTGTTCAAGGCGCTCAGCGACCTTGACAAGACATCCTGCACTGCCTGCTGCACACGACGGGGAACAACACAGAAACATGTAAAGACTACTATGACAGCAGTGCGTGGGCTGCTTACACTTTCCACACTATTCTACTGCATGACGCTCTTCCCGTGTCGCCATCTCATTGCAGGATTATTGGCTTGCATGGAATGGCACACTATCTGCAAAACGGTGCATTGCACCTTGCCCGGCATACCTACGATCCTAGATTCTATACTTCAAGATTATCACCTCCTTGTGACTCTCCGAATTGAACTGGAGTTCAACGTCTCCTGGCCTCACCACCCTCGCCACCAGGTCCTTGGACATGGGACTGCCCACCACGGCCTGCCACTCCCGGTCGTCTCTGCTCAGCTTACCCAGATCCGAGAGGTGAAGCCCCACTCCACCGCACTTCAGCGCCCGCGCGTGGCGCCGCACGAGGCCCCGAAGCGCCGAGTTCAGGCGCCTCTCCTCCGGAGTCAAGGGCGGGCTCGCCACCGTCCGACTCAACTCCCGCGCTTGGCGAAGCCACTCCGACTCCTTCTGTGTGGGACAGCAGAGTCACGGTGCACAACTCACCCCGGCCCCAGCGTCCTCCTGCTGTACCTTCATGGATCGATCGGTTCGGCGAGGTGACATTGTTCTCGCACGAATCGAAGCCGGCTGGCGGCGGTCAATGTCGACATGGATGAAGCCGTGCTTGATGCTGACCATAAGCTGGGAATGCCTGGCAGACAGCAAAGCTCACCGTCCCCGCGCCCGAAGTCCGTCTGAGCTTCCGTCTGAGCTTCCGGCGGCTCAGAGGTCATGCCGGGAGCTGAGGCGAAGCGGATTTCAGAAATGAAATGGCTGCGTGTATGTCCACGACATGAAATTTACTGTCACAAACATGTACAAAGCACATCACGGCACTACTATGCACTTGTTCTGTTCCGTCATCATCAAACCACCTCCACCATCGGCAGCAGCAGCAGCAGCAGAAGGAGCAACATGTTATAGGTAGTAGGCAGTAGACTTCAGATTCCGTCCTGCTTTTGCTTCACCCAGCCTTGACTTCTCCACGTCTCCTCGTCTTCTGCCTCGGCTGCTTGACGGAAAGGGTTGCAGACAGGACCTCGTCACACCTTGAGCCTTGACCTGCCTTGAACCGAGGGGAGTACCTTCGCAGCAGCAGCCAGGGCCCGCAAGGTCGACGCCTCTTCTCCGAGGCTTCAAAGCCTGGGGCCTAGGGCCTAGAGCCTAGATGGGCCTCGTGACTAGTCACCTGCTGCAACGTGGCCCACCTCGGTGCAAGGGCGCGAAGCCAGCAGCGCCGTCAGCGAAGGAAGCGCCTGCAGGGCGTCCCTGTCTCAGAGGCCCAGGGCCCAGGGCTGTATCTGCTTAGACAGCACCTGAGAATCTTGAGAAGAGCCTTACGGGTTCTCCCCTGTCTCGTGTATCTGTGCATGACGTTCAACCCACCCAAACCCTCCACACCGCGTGGTGCCTCCTTCTCCGACGACTCTGGCTGCACGCGTCCTGGCAGAGGTCCCTGTACAAATATACACTCATGACAGTGTCCCATAAATCACCTCACGCACGAAATCTCTGCTCTAAGGATTTGCGAACGTGTTTGCAAATGTCGGTTTCCATCGGAACAAAGGTGCCGACTTTGCCTTTTGTGTTTAACTTTACAGATAGCTTGTCTTGCAAGCTGAGATTCCCGAAGAATCACAGAGTCGCTGTTTGTTGATCCTTTGCCGAGGCCAAGACCATGTAACGGAACGAGCTGTGATGCCCACGATTCTTCAGGGTGACAATGTAGCTTAAACCAAACCCCGTACCCCATCACTGCCGCTTTGCTTCTCGGCCTCGGCGCAATGGCAGGCCCGCCGCGTTCGGCTTTGGTGACGGTGCCGGCGGTGGGGGCCTCAAAGCCGCCATGGTATGGCATCAAACCTGGATGCCAGCACCAAATAATTAACATCACCCCGAATCATGTCGACCCATCCCACCCTCGTTCTGTGCCAAGTCGCGGCTCGTCGCAAACGAACCACCTCCCGGATCATCGTGCACTTGGGAGGAAGAATTCGAGACGTAAGAGGAATCCAGTGCACCCTGCCTGCCGAGAACCCTTTTTGCAGCTCTGTGTGCCACGGCACATCGTGCCAGTGCAGCCATGAGGGGAGCAGCCACGCACTTATCGGCGATGGCGTCTCGGACCAGCCTCGAGCTGCTCCGCTAGACGCTGGACATGCAGAAAGCTCACGAAAGCATCCTCAAGCTGTGCTCACAGGGGCCCTTATGGTATCCGGAACGCAGTTAGGTGCAGCCAAGGCCACTCCGACCCAGTGAGAAGTCTATCGAGCAGCTCCACCGCAGCCAATTGCGCGGCAGGCCCGTTCGCCTCGCACACGTCCTAAACCTTGTGGATCCAGGCTATGACAGGACATGGCAGGCGAATCACTGAAATACACGGGTCTGTTGACTCCTGCCACATGCTTCCAGAACCCCGGAACGACCTCAAGGAGTGCCATGTGCAGGGCCCGCAGCGCATGAGAGGCCTTGGGCCGCGCCTGTGGCCTCGGGCTGGACCCTCGGGTCAGGGCGGGGCGAGAGTGTGTTTGAGGCCACGGAACTTTGGAGTCGGGTTCACACAGCTCTTGAGAAGTGATGTTGCATCCAGACGCAGTCTTCGTTCTCGTCCAAAAACACACCAGCAATATGCGGCACTTTCCTGCTGTGGAAGAAGCTTCTCTGGCTGCAGCGCTTCCACGAGGGCCTTGACTGGTTCGCTTTCGTTTCCCTTTGTGGCTTTCGCGGCACATTGGGACAACAGGCTACTGCTTGTAAGGCAGTCGCGTCGGCGCCACTGCCTTTCAAGCAGGCATCGACCAGCTGCTCCATGGAGGGCGGCCATTCTGCCTGGGCAATGCTTGATCTGCAGGCTCTTGTGAAGAACCTCAACATGGTGAGTATGGCAGCCTTCGGCTCCGCTGCAGGCTCAGCTCTGGCGTGCCGCGGGGACGGAGAGGACGGCCAAGCCTCCTCGTTAGGAGAGCCGACGAACTTCGGACAACAAAGCACAGACAGAGAGAGAGAGAGAGAGCTCTGACGCGCACAGTCGCAGTCGCCTCCGGGCCGCGAGGCTCGGCTTCGGGCTCGGAGGGCAGTCGCTGCGGCGCTCGCTGCGCTGACGGCTGGATCTCGCTCTCTCCTGAACGCGGTCGGCTGAACTTCGCCGAAATGCATCGTTGGATGCGGTCCTCCCTCGAGTTTTCCTGCGGAACTTCTCTGCGGTCTCTGCTTGCTCAGATCCGATATCGGCTGCCGGTCCTTGCAGGACACATTGCCACTTTGGAACCCGATGACATGTTCGCAAGATTCCCCCTGGGTCAGCGAGACTTTCCAAAACGTGGCAAGCGACGTGTCAAGCCCACTTGCCTTAACTGCAATGCAGAGGAACCGTCTGCTCCCACAGTTCCCGTCGCTGCAGGTCCTTGGCCATGAGCTTCTGGGAGGCGGATCGAAGCAGCATCCTCGATTCAAGGCGACAAGACGCAGGCGCCGCTGGCAGAACTCGCGAAGTCTTGCAGCTCGCGGCGTCACCTGCACCCTAGATTTCTAGGACTGTGCTGGTGCCTCTTCTCTTGCGACGTCGAAGCTGTCACATCAGCCCTTGGTTCTGAATCTCGCTAGTTTTCGCGAGTGTCTCAAGTCTGACGACCGGTCAGCTCTTGACACAATGGGGCTGACCGCACTGTGCGCACAAGTACACGAAAGTAGTTTCCTTCCTTCCTTCCTTCCTTCCTTCCTTCCTTCCTTCCTTCCTTCCTTCCTTCCTTCCTTCCTTCCTTCCTTCCTTCCGTCGGGTCCAGGCTAACTGAGTTAACCCTCCTCTCTCTCTCTCTCTCTCTTTCTTTCTTTCGCCAGGGCTAGGGACAAGGGGATTGCTCCCCTTGCCCGCGCGCGTTAGCGCCCCCGACAGTTGCAGAGAGGCGTGTTTTAATTGGCATGCCGCATGCCACATAAAGGCTGCTATCACTGCCTGGCACAGAAACACAGTGTGGAAAGACAAGTTTGTTGAAAAGGTATCCGCTCGAATTGGGGTGGCAACGCCTTTTTCTCTCTTTCTTTCGTCAGGGTTGTGGCGCAAGGGGTTGCCCCCCCAACGCCGCGCGCGCACACTCCACTAAGGCAAACTCGCAGTTGTAGGCAAGCAAACAAGGCAAGATTAAGGACGTAGCGAGATGCCTTAGTGGGTGGCTTTCTCTCTCTCTCTCTCGCTCTCCCTCTCCCTCTCTCTCTCGTACTATAGGCCATCGGTACTTCTCTGCTTCCGCTTCGATCTCAACTGTCACAGAAAGCTCTACCTGCAGTGCTAAACGGTGCTACAGGGTTCTGCCGTGATGCAGCGGTCGCCGTTGGGCCTGCAGATGGCCACGCCATGATGTGGCTGAACAGAACTGGATTTACATGGATTTGCCGACATGAGGCCCTCATTGCAGTCTCTGCCTCGTTGTCCGCGGCGCGCTTCTGCGAGGCCGACCTTTCCAACTGACAAGCTTGGGCCCTTGAAACCACGAGGGAAGAGGTCACGGAGCCCACAAAGCCCTTGAGCCCAAGGCCTGGCCCGCAGGGACGTCGCGGCTTTCGGCCCACCAGGGCTTCGCCGAAGCCCTGAAGTCGCGGCACGCTGTGGCTGAAACGTTTACTTGAGCAGGGCTTGCCTTTAGGGAGTTGACATGGCAGCATCCGGTCCCTCTTCGTTGCTTGCCGCGGATCAACAGTTCTGGCAAGCAATTCCTGGTCTCGATGTTCGAGGGTCATAAGGCTCTGAGAATAGTTCTGGGACGAGCTGAACGGCATGGTACGGATGCGGCTGTGCTGCGCAAAGTCATGCGCACTGATCTTTGTTTGGGTGCGAATTCTACGAGCGCATGCGCCCGGACTCACGATTCTCGCCTTCGCCTGTCGGGGCCTCTGCCTTGAGCTGGCGCTGCCTCAAGAAACAAGAATGTTCACGAACATGTCCTCTGCTCTGCCACACACTGCACTAACGGTACAGTGACATACAATGACCTTGCAGGATCCAGAAGGGCCAGAAATCGAAGGCCCCGTTCCTGGCAGATGCACGAAAGATCCCAAAAGCTGGCATCGGAATCATCGACTGGCAACTCCTCGAACTTCTGCGTGAAGGCCCAGAAGCACTGCCGGGCCGAGCCACGGACCTCCAAAATCCGCGCTCTGTAGACGGAGATAAAACAACTGATTGTTGGCCTCTCTTTCAACTTTCAGAAAGTCGAAGCGGCAATTTTGGGATTCGGAGTCGAAGCATCCAAGCTCCCTCTCCCTCTGGGCGTTGTGGGCTTGTCATGGCTTGTCTAGTTGTACTCAACACAGGGCCGCCCGGCCTCTTCACGTGCATCTTCGAGACCATCACGGATGGCCTGCCAAAGTAGTCACTGGTAGTCAAGGGTGAAAGGACCCATACGACCACGCTTACGAAAACGACTCGGACTGCGACGACGTAATAGCTTCGAACAGACCAGACTAGTGTGGAGTACAGCAGCTTAAAATAGAACACGCAGCTTCAAGCGGCCTTCTGCAGCGGTTCGGCCAGACGCTCAAGCCGCTCCGTCGGATGGCTCTGCAGAGCCAGCAGGAGCACCTCCCAAAACGATTTGTCTCGCTCCCAGGTTGGGCTTGGAGACTCCATCACCCGTGTCTTATCAAAACTACAACACTCTAGCAGTTCATGCAGCCCGGCAGTTGTAGCATCCGTACGGCACGAAGTTTTGACTCTATTGCAAGTCTGGTGCATGCGGGGAAGCCATTAAGTCGAGTCTCTCCACTAGAAGCAAACACGGCAGCTGCAGAGATTCTGCCAACCGCGTAGTCAATAACTATGCGCATCATGCCTCATCATACCTGTCATACGAAAGTATAGTGGTTGCGGCAGGTGGCGGTCGAATAACCCAGAATAATGAACCCAATTAAGCCTCAACAGCCGGCCTGCAGCCCGCGATGACGCTGCACACCACTGCGCGCACTCCTTGGCAGGGTAGACAGAAAGACGGCTGGCATTTTCTTGTTGAGCCCGAGGCTTTCTGGTACCCAGTCCGAGCCAAGGTGCACAGGCTCCAGAAGTGCCTCTGAAAGGGTCGGGCAAGTACAATGCGAAGATAGAGGGCATCTTGTCGCGTCGGCTCTAGAAAGGGCGCCTGGACAACTCGCGGGGCCTGACAGGCTCCGACGATGGCGCAAGCGCAGCGGAAGCCTTAAGAGTTGACTCTGCTCTCACTGAATGCACTGTATGCACTGTTGTATGCACCAGACATGGATGAGAGAAACTGCGGCTGCGCAGCAGCTTTCTGCAATGACCAGGATTGTTACGGACGTGCTGCGCAGAAGCACCTCGGGGCGGATGCAGGAGTCTGGTGAAACCGCGGGTGCCACGCCAGGCGTGCTGCGATGCGCCGTAGTTGCAGCTAGCGAACAGGAAGAGCAGCCGCAGCCAGCACCTCGATCTCGCCGCCAAACCTTGAAACCAAGAGTGCTGCATGCGCTGCAGGCGCCCAAACCACAGCAAAAGCATCAAGACGCGGTGGCCGGACACACTGCAAAACGCCGTGCCGGCCAGGCGACGCCTCGGCAAGCAGCCGCAGGGCCACGCAGGCCTCAAGGCGACAGAAATCGTCGGACGGCGCAGTGACCATCGGAAAGCGCACGCGGCCAGGCAAGGCCTCGCGGACCAGCGCTGAGCGGAGGTCGGTGACCTGAAGCGCAGTCCAGGACTTGCGACTGCTGCGACTGCTGACGGCATCCGACGGCATCCAGAGCCTGCGCCAAGAGCAGCTCCCGCAACCGCAGCAAAGCGGGCACGAAACCCTCCAGCTGCGAGCTGCCCATCACCTCGGGAAGACATCGACAAGCGGTGAGCATCTCACCAAAGGGATCGGAACGACAAGATCCTTACTCGAGCCGGGCGTCTAAACCTTGCAGTCTCTTCAGAGCGCGGCAGCGCTCGGCCCAGTCCTGCGTTGGCATCTACTCGCTTGCATTTCGACTCTCCCTCCTGCATCCAAGTGGCATCTCGCTTCTCCAGGGATCGCTGCAACCTGTGCACCGGCTGCAGACCTCTTCTTGACGACGGAACTTGAATCGACAAGGCACCTGTCCATCTCCCGAGCAAGCTCCCGGCCTGTCATGCGGACACAGCACAGCAACCGCATAGGGGGGGGGGTGACTCTTGCAGCCTGTAGAGCAGCAAACTGCTGGCACATCCTCCGCTGGTTCCTTCAGCTGCCGGAATGGTGACGGCTCGAGAACTTGGAACATGGTCCAACCATAGCCAAGATACTAATTCAACCGAAGCAATGTCGGCAAGCTTGTGTGGGGCCATGGCTGGCGCAAGCACCTCTAGGTGGCATTAGTCTATATTGTCCATGATGCGTGGCGGCTAAGCGTCAAGCTGCGGAGACCTGGGTGGGGAATGTACCCGGCTGAGGTCTGAGGTCTTGTGCTGGTGATCCGCCAGGCAGCTCCGATTGGATCACAAAACATGCAAAACGTCTCCACCAAGTGCCACCGAAAGATGAGCGAACCGAAGCCCCAAGCATTCTTTATCGCCAGCATGTTGTTTGCCTTGGCCGCGCAAGGTCCACGGCAACAGGGCAGACCTCGGCCCACGAATGCCCACGGCACAGATGCGGAAGAGAGATGTCAGAAGCAGATCAAGACGAGTGACACAAGCGCTCCTTGCATGACTTGCAGTTTTCCTGCGGCGAGGTGTGAGGAGGTTCAAACCCCCTCGCTTAAGCAGACGCTTTGTGGAGGCTGGAGCCGGTGATCCTACCGATCCCCAGATCGAGGGACCGGTGCATTTGCACGGAGCTTGGTCCCGACCCGGCATGGACTGCAGCACTGATTCTCGTGAAGGACGTTTCCATGGCTGGACTCAGCTAAAGTATGCGTATGCATTGGCCAACTACCTGACTGGTCCTTTCGAGGATGAGCGCGCATGTCGTTCGCGAATTCCGCTGGCTGGAGAGATCGAACGCAGAGGACCTTCTCCTGGCTCCTAATCTTCGCTAATCTTCGTACTCGTCTGCGCAGTCTCACCACCCAACCATGCAAGCAGGGCGTAGCAGAAACGGAACAGGCATCGGCCCTGAATTATCCGAGATTCCAACTCCTGAGCCTTCCGCAAGGCCGTGCTGGAATCTCTTTGAGGCTCATCATGTTTATGATGGCGAACTACCGGCATGGTTCTTGCACCGACTCCAAACAGCTCGCATCCTGCAAAATCCTCCCAGAACCAATGCCCAGCAAAGTCAACCGAAGGAGAAGCGAAAATGTCGGTTGATCATGTCATGCGGCTGAATTCTTGCTGAAGCCATGCTGGTTCGGTCCCATTGGGCAGTCCGGAGCCTTCGGAGTCTTGCGTCTCGTGCCTTGGGGTTTGGTCATGTGGTGTGCAGGACCGACAGCATGAGTTCAACTCTAGCACCTGTCAGTTGATCACAAACTCCGTGCCAAACAACCACGGGAAGGAGCCCCGAATGCTCGCACAGCATATCAATTCGAAAGACAACCAGTCCGAAAGGTTACTGCACCACCAGATGAGTCCTCAAATCGGGGCTAGCCCCGGGTGCTTCATTCAAGCCCAACGATGATCTGAGGCGGCTGTCTGCCACGGCCGTCGCTGGGTTTCGGTTGCTCACAGCTGATCCTTTGAGTCCCAGTATGCTAAATTTTACAAGCTGCAAGATGCACGAAGCGTTGGCCATGGGACCTCACCCGAACTAAAGAATTCTGCGAAAAGATATTCGTTCTCATCGGCGCATCCTTGTTGCATGGCCTGGCTGCTGAAGAAAGCGATTCAACTGCAGCCTTTTCGTCTTCGTCATGCTTATGATGGACAACCAGTCCTGCAATGTTGACTCTCTTGAAGAAGCCTCGCTGAATTTCGGAACATCATATGTTCAAAGTCTTGGCGCGCAAATTGTTGTGATCAGATTGATGAAGACCATTATGAAAATTACGATGACGATGCTGACGCTGATGCTGCTGATGCTGATCTGATGATGATGCTCATGATGGTCATGCTTATGACGATGATGGTGATGATGATGATGAAGATAATGAATATGATGATGGCGATGATGTTGATGGTGGTGATGACGATGATGAAGATGATGAATATGATGGTGGTGAAGATGTTGATGGTGGTGATGACGATGATGAAGATGATTATGGTAGTGATGATGGTGATGGTGGTGAAGATGATGATGGTGATGATGATGATGATGATGACGATGATGATGACGACCATGACGACGATGATGATGATACTGACGGAGATATGAATACCAGGCAGCATCTTTTCCCCGTTTTCATGATTCTCAGCAGCATCATCAAGTGCAGCAGCAACAGCAGCAGCACCACCACCACCACCACCAGCGCCAGCCAGCATCAGCAACAGCTCCTGCTCCTGCTCCTGCTCCTGCTCCTGCTCCTGCTCGTGCTGCTGGTACTGTTGCTGCTGCTGCTG